>PVKA01018456.1:0-20312 GCA_004027165.1 Ctenomys sociabilis | reverse complement strand
GACGTTTTAGAAGGTCACTGCTTAGGCAGACGCGGTTCAATTCCCGGCCACCTGCTTACCCTACCCTTGGGGTGAGCTGAGGCTGGGTGCGCCCCTGTAATCCCAGCCCTTGGGAGGCAGAAAACAGGAGGATCACTGCTAGTCCGATCTATGTAGTGAGACCCTGTAGACCCTGTACTAAATACATTAAAAATAAATAAATAATTAAAGGTCATAAAATTTCCATCATTAGAAAAATAAAGCGGACTTTTTCCCTGTTGCCCTTCTCAGATCACCCTTTTCACCATGGTCTGTATTTGATTTAGTCACATGCTGCCTCCTCCGGCATCCATAGAGAGGAGAAGCAAATGTGCTCCATCGGCCCTTTTGCACTGGAATTCTTCTTCACACAGCGTCTCTACATCTAGAGATCCGAATCTTAAGTAGGGACTGAATTTTCAGTGGGGTAAAACAGATTGCAGACTCAGTAGCCTTGCTTTTCTTGTAATTCAAATTTCAACCTACAAAAGATGACAAACCTTTCTCAGTTTATTTTGTACCTTTGTTCTTTAGCATTTTTGCCTAACTGATGATTTTTTTTCTCCTAAATTCAAAACATCTGAAGCTTTTCCCTTAGAGATATTTTGAGATTCCTTTGATTTAACTATAATTCATTTCATTCTTTTTTTTTTTTTTTTTTTTTTTTTTTTTTTTTTTTTTTTTTTTTTTTTTTTTTTTTTTTTTTTTTTTTTTTTTTTTTTTTTTTTTTTTTTTTTTTTTGTTGTTTTGAGACAGGGTCTCACTATGCAGTTCAGGCTGGCCTTCAGCTCACTTTGTAGCTCAGGCTGGTCTCGAATTCACAACAATCTTCCTGCCTCAGCCTCCCGAGTGCTGGGATTACAGGCATGCGCCACCACGCCCAGCTTTCATTTCATTCTTTTGCAATTTAAAGTTTATTTCCCAATATTTTCTCTTATTTTTCCCTGGCCCAACTCTGCTCCTTTGTCTGCATTTCTGAGAGGTTTTCTAAGGGTGTCCTTAACAATTTAATTGAAGGGGACTACATAAAACTAAAGCTGAGTGGAATTTTCCTGGGCTTGAGAGACTCTCCTGGATGATTTGGCAGTCAGCTATGGGCTTGTGAAGAGCTCAGCATCTGTGCATGGCCAGAGCCCTGCCACGGAGACCTCTGGGAGAGCTGTGCTGAAATCCCAAGATCCCTCGTGAATGAGGGAGACCTGTGAGGCTTAGGGGTAGATGTTCTGTTTAGAAATCGCTGATCTCTACGGGGCCCAGAGTGCGGGTCTGCTGGACCAGTGAGCATGTGTGTCACTGCCTCAGCTGATATCTCAGTTCTGTCATTTCTTATCCCTTTTACTCCCCCAGCTCATAAACAACTAGAGAGAATCCGATTCAATCAGTTCAGCCCCATCAGAGCAAGTAGAAAAGAAGTGCAACACGCTCTCACCTTTTTGTTCCTGGGACTTCTTTCCTCTTGCCCTGAGCTTTAGCAACAGAGTCAGAAAGGAAAAGGAAGCGCCAAGCCAGAGTCCTCGCTCTGCTCTCATCGGCTGTGTAGTGTCAACCAGTTAATTTCACAGGCCTCCGTCTTTTATTAGATCTTTTTATCCTACATTGGAAAAAACACCCCACAGCAAAGGGTCTGCGCCCTCTTTTTCCTCATCTTCATACGTCCTTCTCTTATTTTAAAGCTTTTCTTCTCACTGCCCCTTTCTTCCTCAGTGCTGCTGTGCTTTATCTCCCCACCCCCTTCCCAGCTCCTTGATTTCCCCTTTGCTGTTATTCTTCTCCAGTTTTCCTTCTGCTGGGGTAATTGAGTTTATCTTTACAGTATAGCATTAGGCACACATTTTTAAAATCCAAAATTTCCTACTTTAGTTTAATGTTTTTCTTTTCCTGAGCTGGTACACAATGGTAGTGTGATGCAAGAACTTAACTCAGAGTCCAGGGCCATGAGCAACAGAAAATGTTTTGAAATCTTTCACCTTTTCCATCCTGTGTGACCTTTTGTTTCGCTTTCTTACTTTGTTTTATTTTATCTAAACAGAGAACGGACATTCTTTGAAGTCTAATCATGACCACTGCGGATGAACGCAATGTGCCAACTTCCCAACAGTTTATAGAATATTAGAAGATTTTTACATTTGGAAGAAGGGGAACAAATCTAAAAGATAATTTGGTTGAACAATTGAGAAGCAACATATGGTGGATTACGTTTGTTTAAAATTTAAAATAGATGATGTAAATTTGGGTCATGATACAGGATTGAATCCACATCAGTTTGGATTAGTGATTTTCAGGTCATCTGAAGTTTAAAAGTAATATTCATGATTTCTGGCTTGTTATGTGTCATTCTCATAGACATAAAACTAAAAATTATGACTATATATTAGAACATATCTACCAGATGCCATCGTATATCTAGCAGATAATATCGTGACTAAGTATCCAGTATAGGCACACCGTCTGACAGATAGCTTTGCAAACACAAGACCTGTACCTCCAAAGCACTAGCTTATGTTTGTGTGTCTCTAATTTTTCACTTCAGATTTCCCACCAGACACTGAGCCTATGAGTTAATCTGTTTGGGTTTCTTTTGACTGTCCTGTAGCTTTTTTTTTTTTTTTTTTTTTTTTGGCGGAACTGGGGATTGAACTCAGGCCCTTGCGCTTGCCAGGGAAGCACTTATTCCACTGAGCCATCTCCCTGGCCCCTGTCTTGTAGCTTTTGTACTTCTAACTCTGAGAATCTCAGTTGTTGATAGCACTGATGGTGCCTCATGTACTAACCTCAGTGCAGCCCAAAGGAAGCCAGAGGGTGTGATTTGTGCTGGTTGCGACCAGTGGAGATTACAGTTCATGTCAGGATGGCCCTCCACGGCCAGGCTAGAACGCCTTGATTGAATAGAACAGACACATCCGGTGCAGCTTTCCCACCTATTTCCTGCCTACCCCTAGTTTATTTCCATGGAATTGCCGCAAACTTCTGGCAGGCAGGGAAGTGTGCCATGATACAAAGAAAGACTTTCTGGAGCTTGCACATAGTTCATGGTGAGCATGGACATTTTAAAAAAAAATCTGAAAACAGATCACTTGCCAGTTCTGTGAGTTTAGCATCCTACACATGCTCAGTTATTTATAAACTAAGCCAGAGAGTTCAGGGATGAACCCAAGTAATGTCTGAGCTCAGCTACCTATGGAATGCTCATGTTTAGATTTTACTTTTAGTTTTACTTGCATGTCTTAAAAATGTAAGAAAGCAGGAAGAAAGTGGCTTTTCCCTCCTTCACTGATTGTTAACAGATGTCCTTGAAGTGCAACATCTAAGTGAAGAATTATGAACAGATATTGTTTAATTCCTACCAGCTGAGTACATAGTCAATATGTGCATAGACTGCTCTGAGATCTGTTTGATACTTGCGAAATAACTTTAACCAAACATACTTCTAGTGAAGCTGTGTGAGTCCTGGGTTTCAATAATGTGTGGGCCTGTGATTTTGGTTTCAACAGTTGGTTAGTTACCTGTCATGAAGTTTCAGGGAACAGTAACCATCTCAAGCAGGAATGCATTTGAGGGGCACATTTGAGAATGACTGCATGCTGTGGGTTACCTTTTGCTTCCATATTGATAACATCCAATTTCTTCTTAATTTCCAAGTTTATTTAAATTTAAAAATAATTCATTGCATGCATGTACATACATGTACACAAATAGTCATGAAACCTTTAGGAAAAAATAGAATGACCAAGCAAACATTTGAAGGAAATCACAAATCTGCAGATTTCTGTCAGAAAGAAAATAAATATAAGATGTCTTCTCTTCCTATGTCATGTTGGTAGAATGGCAGTTACGTGAGCATAGCATTTGTCATTATGCAACATTCCGATATCTATGTTTTAAGTTTATTCCAATATTACTATACTTCGTGTTTGATACATTTATTCATTCATGCCTTTAACTACTAATGTATTTCACTTAAGAGCTTGACCGTGTGCTAAAATTTTGTATTTTTATATGGAAACCCTTGCCATTGTGAAGAACAGCCAGGCATGCCATCCTCAGGCAGACCTGTGAAGTCATTCTGTTCATTTAGAAAATGTAAAATACAAAGCTCAGTAACACGTACGGTATATAACATACAGTGCTTTTCATTCGGTTGTGCCTGTTTTCGATGCAATGTATCCATGGTGTTTTTTATTTTGCATATGTTCACATTGTATGAATTGAGCTTTTTGCATAGTGATTCTTGATTTGCTTTGTACAATATCTGCTTTGTACAATTTTTGTTGTGGTGTAATCATCCTTCCCATAAAACTATGATGTGCATTTGTCTCGTGTATTTGTCTTCATTCCATAGCTATCGTATACATTTTTAGATGAAATCATTTAAAAGAAGTAGTCATTGGCAAGTCTGCTACTATTTTTCATCATCATCATTTTCAACAAACAAGCACTGCTAGCTCTTACTTTCTTTTGTTTTTTTTGGTGGAACCAGGAATTGAACTTAGGCCCTTGTGCTTGCCAGGGAAGCACTTATTCCACTGAGCCATCTCCCTGGCCCCTAGCTCTTACTTTCATAGGGCCTCTAGCATTTCTCACAGCCACAATTATTTTATCTTTGTGTCGTGTCTTACGTCATAGAATCATTATTTTAAGTATCTTGAGACACATTTTGCTCATTTGATTTTATTGCAACCTGTTTTCTCCAGTTGAGGCTTAAATTTTGTTTGTAACAAACAAATGTAACTTGCTACCAAGCACGGGGATGCTTCAGAGGATGGCATGCTCCAATTAGTGTCACGGTGGCTGGCAGGGGCTGAGCACGACAGACACTGCCTTGTGCCTAAGCACACCCCCAGGAAGTGAGCTTTGGACACTTGGTGTTTTACAGACGAAGTAAGTGAAGGGCAGAAAGGTTAATGTCCTTGTTCATGCTGACGGGATTAGAGGAATGCAAGCCCAAGTCCATTCCATCCCCTCCTAAGCGTCCTTCCCTTATGATTTTGATATGGCTTAGTCCCAAAATATTTGAGGTCAATTTATGGTAGAATTTGTGGTAGATTATGCCCCTGCTTATCAACCATCCACACTTGCATTTCTGCAAGCATGGCATCATGAAGTAAACGTACTAACATAATCTAGCATTAATATGTCTTTTCTTGTAGCCTGAAACATTTGAGCATCTTTTCACCAAGCACGCAAGCTCAGTGGCCTTTGGTCCTCTTCTTTTGGAGCCCGAGACCATTTCGGAAGATATCAGTGTGGACACAGCATGGAAAACTAAAGAAGCCACAGAGCCAGCAGCATTAGTGTCCCTCCTTGTGACAGCACCTGACCCTGAAAACGGCTCCATCTGCACGAGTGACCGGTGTGACAGCCCTCCCTTCTCTGACAGGGCGAGCACCGAGGTGAGCTGGGAGGACGAGAGCCCGCGCCAGCCCTCGGTTAAATATGCCATGCTGCTCGGCAACTCCAAGTCTGAAGCCTCGGAAGCACCAGGGCTCTGCCACAGTTCCCCGGGTGAGGGAGGCTCCAGCGGAAGTTCTCCCCTGAAAGATTCCTTCTCCAATAGTTCCTGGGAGATAGAAACTGAGGCAGTTCTCATATTATCAGATCAGCAGCCTGACATGATTTCGCCACACCTTTCCTTCTCAGAAGGATTGGATGAACTTTTGGAGTTGACAGGAAGTTTCCCTGAAGAAAACCAGAGTGAGAAGTCTGTTTATTATTTAGGGGTCACCTCAGTCAAAAAGAGAGAGAGTGGTGTGTTTTTGCCCGAGGAGTCAGAAGTACTGTGCCCGTTTCCGCCCCACTGCTTATTTGCTGATCTCAGGATCCTCCAGGACAGTTGTTCACACTTGGTGGAAAATAATTTCGACTTAGGAGCCTCTGGTAAGAAGGCTTTTGTATCTTACATGCCCCAGTTTCAGACTTGTTCTACTCAGACTCGTAAGATCATGGAGCGCAAGATGTGTGACCTGACAGTGTAAGTCCCTTCAAGAAATCTTCAGGGTTGTGTTCTGATGGGTCGAAGGGAGGGACGTAGATTCCTTTACAGCTGTGGACATGAGAGAGAAAGAACTGTCAAGTTCCAGTGTGAAAATGATTATGCCACAGTTATGGATGTCTGTCTGTCTGACACTGATCAGGAATAGAGACTCCACCCTTCTCCCCCCCCAAAAAAAGAAGAAAAACGTGACAAAGCTTTCATGAGCCAAACCAGGTCACGGATCACTCCAAAGAGTCTATTTATGTCCTACTGCAGGAAAACCTCTTTCTAGCCAGAGATACACCCAGCAAGCACCTCCTTTTGAGAACCTTAGATGTGTGTGGAAAGAACTAACATTCTCTGTTACAGCATCACCTTTAAAAGAAGGTTTCAAATTAACCTCTGTGAGATGTAACTGTCATCTTGGGGGTGCACTCCCCTTGAGCTGTCTGTGTCACTGATTCATACACTTAGGGAGTTACACTCCATCCAGGCACTCTCGCACATTTCGGAAGTTTGTGATGTGTTTGTATTTTTGTTATTAGACTGTGGTATGAAGTAGGTTTTTAATGAGTGATGGATGTAGAGCGGTGAGCCCTGGCTCAAGAGGTGGTGCCTCTGAAGACCTCCACGGTGGCCAGTGGTCATGCACCACGCCTGAGACACAAACCACAGGAGATCACCTGCTAGAACAGTAGCTCCCATGACCAGGATTCTGAGGATGACACAAGCCAGTGTCAGTTTTTCTTTGCAGTATGCTGAAAGGGCCATTGCATGATCTAGTTCCACGGCCAGATGTCTCCAGAGCGTGTGTGACCCACTGTTGTCTGTCCCCTTCTCCACTTACACATAAACTGCTTTTTCACTCACTTCCTGAGCATTCAGTCTTTATAGGAACCAACCACTGTGCTGATACTGTAAGTCCTTTACTGTAATAACTACCCAGCACTTACCACTCTGAGACTCCCTTTAAGGGTTAGGAGATTGTCATTTGTCTTGGATCACAGAAGAGTTGGTGGGCGATAGAAGGTTCCTTTTACAATTACAATGTTTTATTTGATCCTGAGAGCACTATCAGCTGTGAAATGGTGGGTTATTCTAAAAATCTTCAGGACAATTTTAGAGTGTCTTACACTTTAGAATAGTCAGATACCCACTTTTTCTTCCCAAGTCTTCTATAAACATAATTTAGGAGGCAAGTAGGTGAGTACAATCTTTGGGCTTTTAAGCTTACAATAAGTCTGAAACTTCTATTTTTAATTTAAAGACCTTTAATGGTAGTGTAAGCTTCTAATCAGTCAACTTCAAGTACAAACAAATTGTTTAAAGCTAAGTTATGGGTCAGGGTTTACAGAGTTTTATGTTTCCCAGCTTAAAATCCTGAAGTTCAAATATTACAAAAACACTGAGATGTACTTCCCAGAGTAGGGGCCTCAGGAGGAATCCTGCACCCCATGTGGAGTAAGCTCCCAGTTGGCAGGGCAACGAGGACAGAAGCCTTTCCTTTGTAAGCTTAGTCTTCAAATCCTGAAAGGAACTGGATGCGGGTCCCAAGCCAGGGAGATGCTGAACTTGGAGTAAGGAGCTTTCGTCCCAGCTATTCTTTTTCTTGTCTTTTTTTAAACCTGGGGCTGGGGAGATAGCTCAGCGGTCTAAGCACGCCTGACAAGCACAAGGACCTGGGTTTGATCCCCGGTTCTACATGCTCCGTGGGCCACTGATACTGGACATGGTGGTGCATACCTGTAATCCCAGAGCTGGGGAGGCTGAGACAGGAGGATCACTATAAGTCTGAGCTGCTAAGACCCTGTACCAAACAAACAAATAAATAAATGATTAAAAGAAAACACCAACTCTCTTTCTAAATATCAAATCAGTTGGCCACAATTTCCTTTGGCAATGTTGATATCAACTGCTGAAAGGTGAAGAACGGATGAGGGCCAGGAGGGTGCGGTCAGGCCCACAGGGAGCAGAGCCATCACAGCCCGCAAGTTCAAGCGGAGGTCAACACAAGGTCTCTGTGTGCCACTTCTCCGGGGTCTGGGAGAGAAGTGTCTCCCAAGGTCTGCCTTCCAGGGGTCAGTTTGAGGCCACTTTCAGAAACATTCATTGTTAAGGATACTTATTCTCAAATTTTAAAACACAAAATTAAAATTGTCCATGCTGGGCTGGGGAGATAGCTCGAAGTCTAAGTACCTCCCTGGAAAGTGCAAGGACTAGGGTTCGATCCTGCTTACTGCATGCCCCGAGGGCCCCAAATCCTGTGTGTGCAGAGCCAGCCACCTAGACCAGGCGTGGTGGTGCAGGCCTGTAATCCCAGAGCTGGGGAGGCTGAGACAGGAGGATCACTATGTGTTCAAGTTGCATAGCGAGACCCTGTACCAAATTAAAAAAAAAAGGTAAAATTGTCCATGCTACAGTGATCAAGCTAAGTTACAATTGAAATAAAAAAGGTGAGTGTGGCTACAGAGAACATGAAGAGCTGCTCATCATGGAGCGGGGATCACTGATTTCACTTCCTCAGAAACTAGCTTCCAATAGTGAAGTGCTCCTGCCCCCTTGCCACGTGCAGGGCAGCTCAAGACGCAAAGGCATGTGAGGATTGAGGCTGTGTGACTCACGTTTGTGCATTTCAAGAGGGGACCCCTTAGAGTTTTATATTGAATTAATTATTTTTATACAAAGTTTATCAAATTTTATTTTAGGAAACCTCTGAAAATGTCTATTTTTCAAAATTGTGATTAAGATAAATGGCATTAAATATTAAGTTTAATTTTATGAGGACCTCTGATAGGTTATTTTAAATAACACATTTATTCAAAAAAATCTGGAGAATGAATTTGGAAGAGACTTAGTTTTATAGCTACAGACACCATACATTTGAAATCTGCCTTTGAAAATAAAATAAAACTAAAAAAAGTTTTACTTTAAAAAGAAAAAGAAATTTATCTTTGAGTATTTGGCAAGCAGGGAACTTCCTGTTTGGTCAGTAGGGTGGGGTAATAAATGTTTTACTGTCATGATCTGTGGCCCTGGTTGTTCCGTATAGCTGTCCTATTTCTCGTTCATGTATTCAGATTCATAAAATTTTGGATGACCAGGTATCTTCCCCTTTCATCCTTGTGAATCATAAGCAACGTTATTATTTTGGGAATTGAAGATCCAAATAGAATTACTATGAGTTTATTTTAGGGCTCTTTTATCCACTGTATGAGGAAGCAATCCTTGCAGTTTACATAAAGAGCTCTTAGAAAATTTTCATTTGTCATCGGCCCTTGACTGTGTCCTCAGAGTTCCTGCATGCACTGATCCTCGTGTTTGGAAGCGAGCACAGACATTTCTGGGTGAAGGCTCACAGCACTGCCTGAGGAGAGCTACGCAGGTCACTGCCGGCCCGCAGGCCCCAGCTGCTTGCCCTTGCACGAGTATTCATGTTCGTCACCACGAAGATTGTTTTAATCAAGAGCTCTTTAATTTGCTTCTTTATCTCTTGAGCAGGGCTTGGATGATTGCAACCCGTGAGCACCTGTTTTGACTGCTAGGTTTCCCGAGAGTCGCCACTATTTGAGTTAGTTCAGTCTTACCGTAATCTTTCTTTTTTAATTTTAAAGTGCAACTAAAACAAATGCACACAAGAAAAATTTCAAGCAGTGTGTTGGAATATAGGCTAACCCATGAGTCTTCTGTCACTCTCCATCTCAGTACGATCCCCAAAATAACCTTTGTTATGATCCCACTATATCTTTCTAAAAATGCACATTACTGGCATAGTGTTCTGCTGGTTATGCAATTAGTTCTTTTCCCATAATGTATCTCGATGAGTTTTATATATAATATATTAAATGTGCTTCAATATATTTAATAGTCTCATCATATTCTGCTTACCAAAAAACAATGACTTAACAATTTGGGATTGGTGAACTTGTTTCTAATTTCATACTTTTGTAAATAATAATGTGTGCATTCCAGACATAATTATGTCTTGGGCATACTTTGTACAACTACTTATCAAGACTCTTGGTTGCAGAGATAAGAAACCAACTCAGGCCACACAGTGCTACACACCTGCAATCCTAGCTTTCCCAGTAGAGGAAGCAGGAAGGTCACAAATTTGAGGCCAGTCTGATCAATTTAGTAACTTAGTAAGAAGTTGTCTCAAAACAAAAAATATTAAAAAGGCCCAATGGTTCAACAACTGATTCTGAGAGAGAAAGAGAGAGAAAGATATGTGGATGGATGGACAGACAGACTGAAAGCCTAAATTTTATGAAAGTACCTTCTGGAAACTTTAATTTTAATTTGAATGAGATTGAGCATACATACTTTCTTGTGTTTAAGCCATTTGTTGTTTCCTACCTTCGTATTATTTGCTTAAAGCCCTATTTGTTTATTAGACATTCGCTGATCTAATAAATTTTGCAATCTGAGTTTTCTTAGGGCGCAGCACGTCCTGCGGCTCGCGCAGAAGCCTCCTGTTGCAGCCTAGCGGGACTCTTGGATGCTCCCTCCCGAGTGCGTTCCTCGGCGTCTGCACGCTCTGTGCTGGGATGCAGGGCAGCTTCTCACTGTGCTGTAAGGGGCACCGCAAGCTGTGGGGTGATGCGTGCACCCTGAGCCTGCTTGCAGCCCACGTTGTGGGACAGTGCAGCCGCTCCCTGGAGGGGACCAGTCAGTTTTTAGTCTGTAGCCATTCCAATAAATGTGTCACAGTTTTTGTGCTTTTTGTTTGTATATCTCTGAAAGTAATGCTTTTTAGTAACAATTCTCTATCTGCCATTTTGGTTACTTTTGTCATTTTTTTTTTCCTGTCTACTTTATAAACACTCAAAGCATTGTTTTATTGATGTCTTATGAAATGAGTAGTTGTTTGAATTGGCCTTTCGTGTGCTGTTTTTCCTTGCAACTGTGTTTTTCCACTTGGGATAGTATTCCTTCATCCTAAGAACTTCTTTTAGTGTTTCTGTACAGGGGACCAATGGTGACAGATTCTCGATTCTGCCCTGTCCTCTGCATCAGTGAAGCAGGTCCCTCTCTTGACCCTTTCTTCACTCTGGTTCATCGTGAGTCTGTTGAGCTCCAGTGACTGGTGCATGGAGCCACGGCACAAGGTCTCCATGTGGGGTCCTGGGTGCCGCACAGCGTGTAGTTTTCGATCGCGTCTGGGCTGACCTCCAGCTGCTGTTGAAGCAGAAGGCCCTGGCATCACTTCTGGGAGGTGTGGACAGCAACCGGTCTCACCTTCGAGACTGATGGGCCCACAGGTGTTCCCTGCGTGGCTGCAGAGGCTGAGAGCCGCCCAGCCAGTCCCACCCGAACTGAATTCTGTCTCGGTTACTTTTCACTCATTGCTGGACAAAGTACCTGGCATCCAAACTTAAGGAAGGAAAGGCTTATTTAGGTCACGCTTAATGGAAGTTTCAGTCCATGATCAGCTGGCTCCAAGCCAGAGTGGCACATGGAGGAGGCAGAAGGGAGGAGACGCGGCTGTGGCTCCAGCAAGCCCCTCTCCCTTCCTTCCACACTGGGGCTCCTCCAAGGAAGTAAACTATCTTTCCTCCATTCTCTGTTCGTATCCTATTTGTGCTGAGTCACCCGAGGGCGCTCCCTCCGTGCCTAGGGCAGGGCTTCCATGCCCCCTTGCTGAGCCTATTTAAGCTTTTAGCTTCTCCAGTTGACACAGTGTGTCCCTCACTATAGTTACTTTTCTCTACGCGCTGGGACACATACCCAGCGGAAGGGAAGGTTTATTTAACTTACAGTTTGCAGAGGTTTCAGTTCATACTTCACTGGCTCCAACACAAACAACAGCAGTTCATGGTGACAGAAAACAACGAAGAGCAGAGGAGGAGCCGTGGCTGCGGTGTCCATCAAGCCTCTCTCTTCCTTCTACACTGACTGCGACGACCAGCGCTCCACTGTGAAGATCAAGCGAAGATCAAGCGGCTCCAGAGACTGGGACTTCTCCAAGGAAGCGGGGCAGGGTGGCAGAGAGAAGCCTTCCTCAGCTCCTTTATATGCACTTTTTGTGCTGACTCACTCGGGCGGCCTCTAGGATGAACCAATCACACCCCAGTACCAGCCCAATAGTGCCCCGGGGTGGGCCTTGACCACTTGCAGGGTGGAGCCCCATGCCCAGAACTGCGAGCTGATTCAGCCGAGTTGACACAGTGTCGTAGCGACCACGATGACAAAGGGCAGCAGTTCGAGGTGGCAGAAAGCAGCAAAGAGCAAGAGCAAAAGGGAGGAGCCGCAGCAGAGAGCCAGTCTCTCCCTCCCTTGCACTGCACTCAGGCTCCTGCCCCAGGGCGGGCGCAGCACTCACTCCCATAACCCAGCCTTGGATCATGAGCTAATCACAAACTCTAGAAGCTGCCGCACCGGGCTTTGGGGGACACCTAGACGCAAACCATAGCACCTTCTTTAGTGGAAGGAAGGGAAGCAAGGAAAGAGAACAAAGCCTTTCAGAAGCTGTGGCTCACAAGCACAAGTGTTTAGCCTGCAGCTCCAACTCCAGTCCCAGAAATGCACTCCAGACGCAAGTGAGTGGGAGCAGAAGATCCGAGCCGCTTGTCCCTTGTGGGTACTGGCTTTCAGTGGGGAAGCCGCTCATGTGCGAGACGGCCTGCAGGCCCTCGAGGTTGGAGAAGGCGGTGAAAGAGGACTTGTGGCAGAGGCCCTTGTCATCACGTTGGCGTAACTGGTCTGTCTTCTCAGCTAGGCTTCCCACAGGGATGTGGGCCACACCATGAGTGTTGTTGACAGCCAACAGTTCTGGAGGCTCTGTGTGCCTCTGCCAGGCACCAGCGTCCACCACGGACGCTGACAATGGTGCCAAGAAGAGGTCACTCTTTCTCTTCATTTTTTTGAGGTCACAGTTTTGTCATTTGCTATGAATGGCCTGTAATTAAACTTCAATGAACTCTTGTCCATTTTTTCATTTTATAGAATTTAATTGTTATATGTTTAATTATATTGAGATGCCCTTATTTTGTCCATATTTTCCTCTAACTTGTTAATTATAGTTAGGACAGTAAAACCATGGTTTGAAGAGTCCTCCCTTCAGCCGACTCATTTGGAAAACTCTTTCCTCTATATCCCAGTCCCACCCCACTTCGCCTTTTTGAGCCAAGGTCTTACTGTTTTATCCAGGCTGGCCTCAGACTCACTCTGTAGCCCAGGATGGCCTTGAGCTTTTCCGTGCAATCCTTTGCCTTGCCATCTAAAACTGCTTCCCAGGTCTGGGGAATCAGTCCCTGGAGACAGCTGTGGTAAACACTGGCTCACTTTATTTTTCTTTTATGTTTAAAAATTCTTTTATTGATGTATTTGGCATACGGGCTCACTATGCAGCTCAGACTCATAGTGATCCTCCTGTCTCAACCTCCCCAGCACTGGGATTACAGGCATGTGCCACCATGTCCAATTTTGGTGGCCGGCATGGTGCACCTGCGAGTTCTGGGACCAGCATAGCATGCGCTATTATGGATCGAACCGGGGTCCTTGCACTTGCCAGGAAGGCGATTAGACCACCAAACTATCTCCCTGGCCCCCACTGGCTCACTTTGTGAGCCTCCTTTTCTTCTCTCCCTGTGCTGCCCTCCCTCTAATGGCAGGAAGCGCTTGTGTTCTGCCAGGCTTTGTGGTTGTTGGTGGGACAGTAAATCCCACACAAGTACTTCACTATGGTCACCACCGGAGTGTGCAGGAATTCTCTACATACTGAAATGTGTTCGTCTCTCATGTATTTGGGTATTTGTTATATTTTCCATTTGCATTTTGATTGAAGCACAATTGCCATTAACACACTTTGCATTCTTATAGCGTTATATTTTCCCTCATTCCTCTGCATTTTGCATCATATTTAAAAAGTATTAGAAATTTAAATGCTCTAAATTCCACCCACTGCAGCAAAACCCTGCGCACTAAGGGGCTTGTTTCTGCAGGTGCTAGCTTCTTGCATTCAGGAGCAACCTGCGCTGGGCAGCAATGTGATGGTGGTGGGCGGCCCCTCTCCTAGGCTGCGTCCTCCATTTCTCTTTGTGTCCTCATGGGGCAGAGGCTCTGCCCTCTGGAATCGCCAAGTGGGATCTCAGCATGTGAACCTTGGGCAGGCCTAAGCTCCAGCCCAGTGCTGTGCTCCAAATGCTGTGCCTCCGTGCAGTGACCAGCAGGGTCCTACCTGGTGTATCTGTCCCTTCCATGTTTCCCACGCTGGCTCTTTTCACTGGGGTCACAGCAGAGGAAGCTAAACTCCACTTCGGCCCTCCAAGGACCCTTGCAAGGTTTGAGCACTGAGCTGACCAAAGAGAGGCTGACAGAGGGACACATACAGGTGTATTTTCTGCAAGTTATCCACAGCACAGGGGTCTGCAAAGGAACAGAGACTCAAAGAAGGGGCCCCTACTGCAGCAGACAAAGGAGCAAGCTGCAAAAGGTGGAAAAGCGGGAGGTGTGGGCGGGAGATCACTGGGGAGAGAGGTGACCTGAAGGAGCTTTGCACCCAGTTCCCTGCTTCAGGGCCCTGCCTGGGGTGATAAGAAAGCTTCTTTTAGGGTGGGGATGTAGCTCAGGAATAGGGGGCTTGCCTGACATGCAGGAGGCCTTGGGTTCAAGCCCTAGGAGGGAAGGAAGGAAGAAAGGAAGGAAGGAAGGAAGGAAGGAAGGAAGGAAAGAAGGAAGGAAAGAAGAAAAAGCAAACAAGTAAGAAAGATTGATTTCCTTCTGGAATAAGGAGGACTTTTTTCACATGGAAATCTCGATATATGCTTTTCAAAACTGGAAAAGGCCAGAGTGACTTTATAGCTGCTTTTCCTTTTAAGCCCTTTATTACAAATTGTCAGTATGCTGAAGCAGCTACTTTCCAGGGCCATGTGCTTAACTCCTCTAAGTTCTGCATGTCCAAGTTCAGACAGTAGAATACCTGGAGGTCCAAAGCATGAAGGCTGCCTGCTGACTGGACCCATTACTGCTGCTCATATCGCCAACAAGCGACCCCCAGATTGCTCAGGCTGAGGGTGCCCAGAAGCCACAGAGCTCTGGAAAGCCTTTCAGGATGCTGACCTGCTCCCGTGGTCCACCAGGCAGCAGTCTGCACTAGGCAGGAGCTGGACCTCTGTCCAGGCAACTGGTTCTTCAAGCCTTCCATACCTGGCAATGTGGTGAACAGATGTCCATAAAATCTTTGCCATTATAAGCAGAAGATGCTGGCGAAAAACATTTTTACTGTACAGACACCTAAAGGAAAGCGAACGCCAGGGGAAGGCGCTACGTTGGGGTCCGATGACCTCTGTGCCCACCATGGTTGGAAATGGTCTGTGTGGGCCCCGGATGTGCTTGAGCTGGATTAGCCCTCAGCATGGTGAAGCTGAGAAGAAGTGGGGCCTTGAAGTACTTGGGTTCACTGGGGGTGCTCAGGCTAGGTAGCTCTTGGGAGACCCCAAGTTAATTCTTGCAGAAACAAGTTGCCACAAGGAGGCCCTCTTCTCTGCGGCTTCCTGGTGGCTGACGCCCTTTCCTGCCCCCGTGTGTACCTGTGTGCTGCATGTGCCAGGTGGCGTAGCCAGACCTGTGGCTCAGCCTGGCCAGGCCAGGCACTGTCCTGCCGCTTCCAGAGCTGTGAGCTAAGTAACCCACCCTTCTTTATAAAACACCCAACTTTGGATATTGTACTGCATTATTTTTATTTATTTATTTATTTTTCTGTATTTTAGGAACGGTCTACAGGGTGTTCAGGGTCTCACTACTAGATTGGACTCATAGTGATCGTCCTGTTTACAGCCTCCCAAGAGCTGGGATTATAGGCGCACGCCACCACGCCCAGTCTCTATTGCCCTCTCAGTGGTGGGGCTGGCGCAGCAGGCCCGGGGATTGAACCCCTGGCCCCTGTGCCTGCTTGCAGGTACTTTAATCTACTGAGCTATTTGGACAGCCCTTTGTTTTGTTTCATAAAGGAAAACTGATGGACATAACGACCTCCAATCTAGTTTGAGAAGGTAAGATTTAGAGGGGGAGATGGCGGAGAGAACCGAGATGTAAGCAGGATAGCGCTGCGTCTGGAGAGGGGACTCAGGTCTTTTGTGGCTGTTTTAGTCATCGTTCTGGACTGAGTTGAGAGACATAAAAGTGTAAACACAGCGCTTTAAGAAGTCTCGCCTCAGGATTATGTTCACCTGGGTTTCCAGCCCATGACTTTCCTTCCTGTGGATCTCAAGATTGTCATCGTGCTTATGCACTTCAGAAAGACAGAACATAGTTTTAAGTGTCCGAGCCCCCAAGTATAAATAAAGGGCAAAGCACAAGACACTAGGGCACAGGGAGACTTGTCTTTTGCAAGAGGGAAGGCAACTGAGATGGAGGGTTGAGGGATGCAGAGGGATTCTGACTCCCAGGAATGTGTCCCTGTACCCTCCAGAGGATGTGAGCATTTAATTGCCTTTTCAGGCTCTCGCACTAGTGAGATAATATGACCTTTGCACACATGGGTCTGGTTTATTTAACTTGCCAATACAGTCTCTAGCTGCATCCATTTATCTACAAAAGCCTCAAATTTATATTTTTTATAGCTTAATTATACTCCATTGTGTAAAAAATACCATATCTTTTTTATCCATTCCTCAGTTGATGGATAGTTTGGGTTGTTTCCAAGATTTAGCTATGAGAGATTGTGCTGGTATAAACATGGGTGCACATGTATCACTGTGGTGTGATGATTTCAGTTCTTTTGGAAAAATATCTAGGAGGGGGACAGCTACTTAGAGAGGATCTCCAACTCTACTTACTGAGGAATCTCCATACAGTGTTCCAGACACATCCACAATAAGTGAAAGTCAGCAAAGTAGCATTGTTACATTTATTCTAGTATAAACTTTTTTCATTTTAATTGAAATAATATACACGAATATAGTGTTAACGGTATGCGAGGAACTGAAATCAGTGCGACAGCTGGGCTTCCCAAACAGGACACCCCGTGGCAGTAGCACGGCGGCCGTGACTGTGGCTCAGAGCCACGGAGCCACAGCAGCTGTACCACAGCACCTCTGCTGTAATTTCCACAGGGGGAGGACAAGCACAGCGCGAGTGGTGCACTGCAATAGTGCACAGCCTGCCCCCCCCCGTGAGGAGCTGGTGACAAAATATAATTAAGATACATGGCTGAGGAGATACAGGACACAAAGATAAAGTAGAAGGTGTTAGCTGTTCATAGCCCATTACAGTCACTGTATCTTAATGCTATTATGTACTTTACCTCCGCATGAGGAGGTCCCCCACTTTCTTTTTTTTTTTTTTTTGCAGAACCAGGGATTGAACTCAGGCCTCTGAGCTTGCCAGGGAAGCTCTTATTCTACTGAGCCATCTCCCCAGCCCCTCTCCTTTAGAAATAGTGGGCTAGTGCTGCCACCTGGTGCAAAATCTCAGCATGCCGCCGGTACCTTCGGCAGGCGGCTCTTCACCCGGGACAGGGACACCACCACGCACCTGCCACATGTTCTGTAGACTCTGGGCGCTGGTCTCCTGGTAGGGCCTGCGTTTGGCACAGGAGCTGGCTGGGCCATGTGGCGGGTGAGAGCCTGACTCCCAGCGTCTGCTGCTCTCCGTCACGTGTCCATCCAGATCAAAAAGCAGCGAGGAGCCAACGTACCAACACGTCTTTAAACTCCCTTTCGTACCATTCAAAATAAGCACGTAACACTTCATCTCTTTCTACTGAACCTGAGCACTACAGGTTACAACTTTTAAGCCCGATAACGTGTATGAAGGTGGAAGGAACTAGAGTTAGGGCCTCTTCTGTTGTGGATTCTCTTCAGTATTTACTGTCTAAGTGTTAGAGGTTTGTTTTATAGTCCCCAAAGGGTGGGTGAGACCTTGGGCCTTTATGAGATTAGAATTAAGATCAGATTGCTTGAAAAGCTCCATCCCCAATGAGAACGTTAGGCAACGTGAGCCGGTGTTGAGGAGATGTCACAATGGCCTTACCTGCCTCGTCCTGACATCCAGTAGGTCAGAATGTTCCATGAGAATTTATAGCCGTATCATCTTCAATTTAAGAAAATGGAATTATCAGATATAGTGTTAAGATGAAAGAACGAGTTGTAAACAAAGGAATGAAATACACAAGAAGAGAGAATACCGAGAGGAGCGGGCAGACCTGCAGGAGGCTCAGCACAACTTCTAGAAGCTTCCTGTGCACTCACTGGAGTTAGAAGGCTCAGCTCCACCCCCGCTCGAGCCATGGGCAGCTGTGGCCTTTCTGAGCGGACCACGCCCTCCCCGTGCTTGGGCCCCACAGCCAGCCTCACCACAGAGAGGCCGGCAAGCAGCATTGTGAAATAAAAATAAACCAGACAGTATGCACCATGAGAATGAGTCGTCAGATCCGACGAAAAGCAGGGCCAGACCCACAAAAGTGTTTTGATTAACATGTTGATAATAACTATCACAACTTAAAAACTTGAAAACAGTATAGAAGACTCATTATTATCAATTATGCATAGCTTTTCAAAAAATATGTAGCCTCTGGAAATGAAAGAAATGGGCATTGCAGTTTAAGAAATAATGGAACACAAAGTAGCAAAACAAACACGGCCAAAGAGAAATTTAGAGATCAGAAGATAAAGCGCTCATGGATTTTCTCAGAACACTGCATATGAAGACGAAACAGGGCTATGTGACAGAGGGGTTCAGAGACTCCAGGGGGCGGGAGAAAGGTGCACCGCCTGACTATTAGGGTCTCTGGAGGCCGAGTACAGAGCACGGGGCAGACGCCAGCTGGGGCTTTCTGCCGCGCAACCTTTCAGAGTGGACGGAATTCCTGACTGTCATGCTATGTGTCCCCCAAAGCTCCATGCACTCATAGGTGGGGGTGCTGATTGGACTCCGGGCGTGACGCTCACCTGGAGCTAGCCCACCAGGGAGTCTGTAGCTCTAGCTATCAGAGGTGGAATTTGCCTGGAGGCGGAGGCCCCTGGGGCGTGACCTGGGGGTTGATCGCCCCTTGACCTCTCCTCACTTCCTGCTGCTCTGCCACAGGCTGTTTCTCTGCTTGCTACCAGGCCACCCGCCTTGGGGCCACCCGGCTGGGGCCTGAGAGCCCTGCACACCGTGAGCTTAATGCCGCTTTCTTCCCTTGATCTATAGGTGTTGGGTATTTTGACTCAGCAATGAGAAAGGCCACTAAGACGATGACTCTTGAGACCCAGGAATCATAAGCCCAGTTTGTAAAGCTAAATGCCTCATTAGGTTTAGCGATTTAAAAAAATTTTTAAATTTATTTTTAATATGTATGTATATATATATATATATGTGTGTGTGTGTTTTCATTTTTAAATTTTTGTTTTATTGAAGTACAAATATCAATGAGACAGTTTTAAGATACCTTGACAAGATGGATTTGATAAATTAATGCATTGCAAACTGTTTTCATAATGTTTTGGTATCATAGAAAGTGCATACATGATATTATACTTACAGACATTATTATAGCAGATGTCTCTTATCAGTAAATTAAGAGTGTAGCTCTTTACTTATCTTATTTTTTATACCTGAATTATATCAAAAATTCAATAATTATTTTCCTAGTGGATGACCATAGTACTAGAAGCCAACATAATATCCTGTCCAACCACCATTAGTGCAGATCTTGCCTCTCATAGGATTATGTAGAAGCACAGCATTATCTATCCCAACTGTACTGTCTATACACACACATCATGATTCTTCCTTTCTATACCCCCTCCTTTGTCTACACCTCTCAAAGGTGGGCACTCCATTGTCATTCAACTAACTTAGGTGCTTGAACTCCACAACACAATCCAATACAGTCCAGCATTCCACAACAATAGTGAGTTATTCAAAGAAGTTGTCCACGATAGCCATTTACAGCTCAGCTTAATATTATGGCCCCATGATGCATACTTCATTTTTATACTTTTCTGCTGGATTGTTAAGACCTAGATAGAGCAAGACTTATATACCAACACATGTACTTCATGTTTCTTATGTGGTCAGCGAAGTCCCCTCAGGGTTTATCTTGTAGTCCAGTACATTATTCTGTAGATCCTTTGTCTGTGTCCTCCATGTGGATGAGTCACGGCCAATGCTTGACCATTTGCTCTCTGTGAGAGCTTAAGAGAAAGTTTTCTCTCCATGTGACTCTCCCCAGGCACACTATAGAACTTCAATCTCTTTCCTCTGTGGCTCCATAATCTCCTTGTTCAGAAAATTTGGAGCTCAACTGAGTTTCATGATGTTGCAGTACAGGTTCTCCTATGTCCTGAGTCTTTGCTGACCTTGAAAGGCTAGGGCCAAAATGTTGGCTGGCCTTGTG
>PVKA01018455.1:0-38229 GCA_004027165.1 Ctenomys sociabilis | reverse complement strand
GTCTTCAAAGACAGTTGGCACATAGGAAAGCAAACTGACGGGGGATACCTGCCCTAAATGAGGACATCATTATCCAATAAGCTGGGGGCACAGATCAAGTAAAAGAAAAATGAGAAACCCTGGTATTGTAAACTCTCTGTCTCTCAGTTTGTTTCTGTTTCTGTCTCTGTCTGTCTCTGCACCTCTCTGTATGTCTCTCTGTGTCTGTGTCTGTCTGTCTGTCTGTCTGTCTGTCTCTATCTATCTATCTATCTATCTATCTATCTATCTATCTATCTATCTATCTGTTTCCTGGCTGCCATGAAGTCAGTAGCATTCTTCTTCTGTGCCCTTCCACCATGATACTTCTGTCTTAGCACACACCTAAAGTAATAGAGTGAACTAACCATAGTATGAAACTGCGAGCAAAAACAAATATTTCCTCCTATAAGCTGTTTATGTCAAGTATTTTCTCACACAGAGGAATGCCATTGATGATGTATAGGGTGCCTAAGGACAGTCACATGGAGAGAAAACTTTCTCTCAGACTTCCACAAAGAGCAAATTGATCAAGCAATGGCCATGACTCATCCACATGGCTGACACTGACAAGGGATCTACAAAGTGCAATACAGGGTTACAGAGTAAACCCTGAGGGTACCTGACTGACCTTATCTGATACAAAAATTACATAGTTCTTGCTTTAACTCACTCTTAACCATCTAGCAGAAAAGTATAAAAATGGAGGTATATAAAGTAAAGTCATATTAGTATACTGAGCTCTGACTGGGTCAAGTTAACAAGTTCTGTGGACAACCCTCTTCTATTGTGGACTGCTGATCTGTGTTAGATTGTTTTAAAATCTGTAACATATGTATTGTTGTATGTTACCCTGTTGATGTCATTTTTTCCTTTTTGCTTTTGCTTCTATTTTTCACTCTTTAAGTTAAAATACAAACAAAAAAAGCTGGCTAACAAAATTAGGTTAATTAGAATCCCTCTCTCAGGATTTTGAACTCAGAATTAGAGATATAATGTTAGGTACCAGTTAGAGTCAAAGCTGGAAAGTTGTTGAAAATTGGGAAATGACAATTTGAACCCATTTAAAGCTGAAGTAAGAAAGGGAGGGAAACCATGGGAAAGAAAAGGATGTTGGAAGGTAGAAAGATAAAATGAAGGAAAAGCTGGAAAAAAGATGCCAAAGATATCAACAAAAGGTAGTCAGAGAGAAATATGAGTGATTTTCTCAGTCTTGTAGTAGTTTTCTGATTGGGTTGCTGCCTCACTCTATATAGCTTTAAATTGAAGTCAAACCATCTGAGGATAATTTGAGTGCAGACATTTTCTCTTCCAACAAAAGAGAAATCACCAGCATGAGATCACTCTGTAGAAACAAGTTCAAGATAAAAGCAACAGGCTGTTAGCGACAATACACTCAACCCTCACTGGGTTACATGATCACCGCTACGTGTTTACTAACAGCAGATAGCTTCACCAAAAAAAAAAAAGAAAAGAAAGAAAAAAAAAGAAATAGCTCATGGCCAAGCCATCAGGGCCAACCCCACCCATCCCCAATTCACAGTGTTACTGTACCCAGACCTTAATCTTACACAAACATTCTGTTGTTATTCAAACTGACCCTTGAGCATGCTCAGAAAATTTCACTCCCTTTCTAAAGGTGCTAGTTCCCTAACACATAAAACCCAGCTCCTTACTTCCGAGGCACAGTCTCTGCCTCAGAGGTCTACCCACTGTTTTGCCCCAATAAAAGCCTCCTTCACTGTTATTGTGCCTCTTGCTGTTGCCTCATAAACCTTCCACTAAAGACAACAGTGGAATGTACTAACAGTGAAGAGATAGGTAGAGTAAGGGGAGCCCACATAGAAAAAGAAGGATACACACAGGGTACTACTGTAATAACGGGATCACAGATGCTAAGATATCTTGGGTTTTTATTTTCAAAGAGGAAGTGATCAGAATTATCAAAAACTGCAAATAGATCTGATGAGGACTGTACTCATCAGGTCAGCAATGAATAAGCAACTGGTAATTTTAGTGAAGATATTTAGAGAGTGATAAGAAAGAAACAGAAATCAAACTGCAGTTGATTAAAATGTGAGTGGAAGAGTGGGGAATACTTTTCTGAGAGAATTTGATGAGAAAGATAGAAAAAGAGACTCGAAAGGGCACCAGGAATCAAAAGGGGTTTTGTTTTATTTTGATTTGCTTTGTTGGTTTAATTTTAATTTTTACTTTTATAAGAGAGGTTTGTCTGACTGATCAAGTCACTAGCAGGAGGGCTAGCTCCAAGGCCTGGCTAAAGGTGTTCATCTTAAACATAAAGTACTTCATTCTTTGAAAGTGGAGCAGAGGAGAGAAAGGATGAGTGTAGAATGCCTCAAGATTGTAGTTGGTATAACTGGGCCAATAGAAAGCTATACGCAGATGTCATCCATTTTCTCAATGAAGTAAGAGAAAGAGTTTTCTGCCAAGAATGAAAAAGTTATGGTAAAGTACAAACCTTGGGGATAATAGTGAAAAGTTTGAGAAAGTCATGCAGAGGAGTGTGAGATGGACAAGTCCAAGGACAAGTGAAAGGGTCAGTGATTGATTTCAGGCCCAGCTAGAGTTGGAGAATGCAAACTTGCAAGGACCACAATCTCCAGAGTTATACTGTAATTGTCTCTAGCAGTGCTTAGCTATTCAAATGCAGAAACAAAAAGTAGTGTTTTTACTATTCCACAACCAGAACTTAGTTGGGTTGATGTGGCAGAAGGATAGGGTGCTAGCAAATGGGAAAAGTTGAGAAAATAGTTCAGATGCTCAGCCATAAGGTTCTCATTGGTAGGAGGGGAAGTAGAACTAAAAAGATTAAGATGGTAAAAGAACTGAGGACTCCTGAGACTGAAGGCCTGTGTGGTAAGGGAATAGGTGTTAGAGGTGGAGACATCTGAAGCAGCCCAGAATAGTCCAGGAACTATTTGGAGTTCTCCTGGCCATACCAGAGCATAATAGTGAACACCCAAAAAGTGAAGAGGCATCAGATATAAGCAAATGTCTTATGTGTCACTGTTTTAGTTGGATGTTAGGCATAGAGGCACAGACCCGGAATACCAGCAACTAGAAAGACTGGGTCAAAAGAAACACAAGTTAGAGGTCAGCCTCGGAAATTTATTGAAGGTCCCATTTCAAAATAAAATAAGTGGCCGGGGAGATGGCTCAGTGGAAAAAGCACTTCCCTGCAAGTGCAAGGACCTGAGTTCAATCCCCAGTTCCACACAATAAAATAAGTGTTGGAGTATAACTTTATTGTAGAGTGCTTGCCTAGCATGTGAAATACTCTGAGTTCAATCAGGAATGAAAAAAGAAAGTTAGATGTTGCAGAGAAAGCAGAAGCAAGACAAGCCTACAGAAGCAGTTGCACAAAGAGGATTATGGGAAAAAAGCATGCAAACCTTTGGAGCTCTGCTAGCTTTCCACTGAATTCTTAATATTCACCTCTGATGATTTCTGAGGTTGCTTTCTAATGTAAAAGTAAGTGATGCAAATTGTCCCTTCATTCTTCCTATATAGGATCTCAGTAGCAGGAAACTTAGATTAGCTCTTACTCTAAGAAAAGTCATCTGTATTTTTCAGTCATAAGAGCCCAGAGTTTGAAGTCTGCTGTCTCAGATTCTAGTCCCTGGTCCATCACCAACCAGCTGTGTGCATTTCTTCCTCTCTGGGCTTCTTCCTTATCATCTATAAGGGGGAAGCACTGCTTAGTAGTAGCCTGACTATTTATGAAGGTTGCTATGAGGGTGAGATGAAAGTAGTACATGTAAATGTACCCAGCAAAGTTAAAAATGTGTGTTGAACAGAATGGACAATTATTACTAAGATTGGACCAGCTTTGACTTGTGATCCTTTCTTTGCATCTTATGATCACAAAATCTACCACCTGCTTTCTTCTCTCATTTCCAATCCTCACATGCTTCAAGCTCCACAGAAGTCAGGCCTAGGGGAAGCTGTGGGTACAGCTCCAGCAGCTCTGTCTTAGATGATGAGCTGAGAAAGCAAAGAAAACCCTTTCTTTGGAAAAGAAATCAAAGGCTCTTTCTTTTCCAAAGAAAGGGTTTTCTTTGCTTTCTCCCTCTTCTCCAATAAATCTGCCTACCTCTGCCATTCCATGATGAGGCTGATTGGCCTTGTCCTTAGGATGTGCTGGCTCAACATGGGAGAGAGAAATACTGTAAGACTTCAAAACTTCTTTTTCAATGTATGTTGAATTCATTGTTGCAAAGATTTGGATAAGTAAAATACTAAGTGCCCTCTCACTGGCCTTCTTGGAGAGAGAGATTCCAACAGCTTTTAAAGAAAATGTCAAACTGTTAAGAGTTCAGGCTTCAAGTAGCTCAGTGCTTTTTAATGTATTGGAGTGAGTTTCTCATGAATTCTTAATGCTTGAGTTATTTAGAATTGAGAATAACTGATTGTATAATCAATCTGATAAACACAACCACAGTCAACTCTGCAAGAAAGATGAATCTACTATTCATTGCTTCATGGGTTCTTTCCTGCCAAACTTTTCAGCTGAAATACTAATTAATCAATAAATATATATTAGTGAACTAGACTCCAATATGTATTCAGCTATGTGAGTAGTACTATGAAAATCATATCAAAACAAACCAATCAAAGCAAAATATATATGTATGCTATTATGGGCTGAATTGTCCACTCTCCAATTTCATAGCCTAAAGCCCTAATTCAGAGCTTCTAGGGCCTTTAAAAAGTCAAATATGGGGTCAAGAATTTCCAGTAAGATTGTCAGAGGGCTGAACAGCAGAGAAACAGCCTCTCCAAGATTTGTTGTCCAGATGCTGAAATATAACAAAGTGAGAAATTGAAGGAGGAAAGTGGGTCCTTAGGAAGCAAGAATTAGAGCCCAAAGGGAGAGTGTAGAGAGACCTCAACACAGAAGAAAGAAATGACAAGTGGCACTTTCTCCCTAAGCTTTGATTTAGTGTGTGTAAGGGGCAGCTAAAACCTGCAGATGTGCAGTAACTATTGGCATACCCACAGGTCTCTAGAGAAACATAAGTGGAACATAATAGTGAATGCAGCAGAATTTCAGAGTGAGCTATTTGGGTTGAGATACACCCCAGGAGAAGGCAGTTGGGTAATCGCCATTTTAAGAGGTACCAGCCAAGCTTGGAACTCAGAGCAGCTATAGACTGGCTCTACCTAATGGGTCCCAGCATCAGGGTGAAGTAAAACCTAGTTTAAGTCAGAAAGATAACAAGGAGCCAAGTTCAAGCCATGAGGAGACACATGTAGGGTTTCAGGCTAAAACATCAGGTTCTAGCCTCACAACCAAAAACCAGGCTGAACATATGTAGAACTAGGTACACTTTTGCTGTAATCATCCACTACTCCATTATAAATCTAAAGCTAGCTTTCCAGAATTAATCTAAATAGATGTGGACTCTGTCTTGCCACTCTGTCTGCCAGTGTCAACAAAGATATGCACAGAAGTAGACATTTTCTTTCTAACTTTTTTCTTTGTTCTTTTTCTTGACTGTTTGCTTTGCTTTTATATGAGTAAGAACACTGTAGTTCCTTCATTACTGTTCTGTTCTGTTTTTATTTCTTTCTTCTCTCTCCCTCCTGTCTTATTTACCAATTCCCAAAGTTTGTGTAACCTTCCTTTGTCTAGCCTTGTTCTCAATCTCTTCTTCTGTTTCTCTACTTTTCTCTTAATCCCTTTTAAATTTTCTCCTCTAAGGGTAAAATCACCAGATTGAAGGTATACTTACAATTTTCTGGCTTGTTTTAGATTTTATTATATAACTAAAATTCTAGTTCATACAGTTAAAAGTGGCAAATTAATAGTTAGCACAGTTTGCACTTTCTAGATTGTGTTTGATTCTTTTGTTATTACTTATTGTACTACTTTAGCCAAGGTGACATAATTGTTTATACCACTTTTTCTTTCTATTATGCCAAGAGTACCTGAGGGTCTATAAACAATACTACAAGCCAGTTCCAAAGAAACAGGGGCTAGACCAAATAGTGAGCAACTTCTGATGCTCAATAAATTCAAGAGGTAGGATCTTGCAACAGACTCAAAACCCAAAAGCCAGCACAACTGGACCATATCTCTGAGAAGTAGAACCTAAGGATTCTAAATGCTAGCAATAAAACTACCTGTCATAAACAAATTTTAAGAATCAACTCAGAAATTGCATTTTTTAAAAATAGCAAGTGAGGGGCCAAAGAAATGGCTCAGTGGAATAAGCGCCTCCCTGGCAAGTGCAAGGACCTTAGTTAAATCCCTGGTTCCACAAAAAAAAAAAAAAAAATAGCAAATGAGAACACATGGAAGCAAGAAATAACCTCAGACTTCCAACTTGACAAAGACCAACTCCAGGAACAATGAGGTAGAACAATTTGAAAGCCACCCACCTAGAGTTTCTGATATGTTAGCAGTGGAAGTAACAAATCAGATGAATGAGGCCCTAGGAAAAACTAAAATCAAAAGTAATCATGTAAGTACAGAGAAGATGACCACAATGAAAGACATGGTTAGTAACTCTAGGGCAGATACAGACTTAAAAAGTAGAGGAGCTGAGGCAAATGATGGAAACCATGAATGTCCAACATAGGAAAGAAGTGGAATCTATTAAACAGAGTCAAATAGATATCCAGGAGACTAAAAATTCCATTGAAAGTGTACTCCACTAAATGAGGACAGAGTATTATATGTAGAAGACACTATTGCATTTAGCAAGTATGAAGAGAAAAACGTATTAGAAATAGCAACAGCCCATGAAAAATTAATTCAGCAGCTGCTAAATGATACAAAGAATAATATAAGATTGATCAGAATCAATGAAAAAGCAGGAGACAAATAACAAAATCCTGTCCACAGAAGTAATGGCAAGAACCTTCCCCAACATAAAGAATTTGACACAAAGACAATCAATACATATAAAACTCCAATTATCCATGATAAAGCAAATTATATAATAGTTAATATTCCAGAAACTGAGCAAAAGAACATAATGTTAAAAGTTGTTAGAGAAATATAACAAATCACCTATAAAGGAAAGCCCATCAGTACTACAGCAGACTTCTCAATAGAAACCCGAGAGTCAAGGAGAGTTTCAAGTATTCCAAGGCCTAAACAAAAACAACTTCCAGCCCAGATTGTTGTACCTTGAAACACTATCCTTCAAAATTGCTATATAAATAATATGAATGCATAACAAAGGGCCCTTAGGGAAATTGTTGACCCCTAAGCTAGCACACCAAAATGTTCTGAAGTATGTTTTAGAAAGAAGTAACAAGGGTTATAACTCCATGAATCCAAACAGAACGAATCCACCAGGAAATGCAAACAACTAAACAGAAAGGAAAAAAGAGATCCAACAACAGGAAAATAATATGACAAGGATAAATCAATATATATCAGTTACAACTATCAATGTAAATGATCTTATGGTGGCTCAGGCCTGTAATCCCAGCATTCGGGAGGCTGAGGCAGGAGGATTGTTGTGAGTTTGAGACCAGCCTAAGCTACAAAGTGGGCTTAAGGTCAGCCTGAACTACATAATGAGATCGTGTCTCAAAAAAAAAAAAAAAAAAAAAAAAACCCAAAAGACAAAAAAACACAAAAACAAAAACAAACAAACAAACAAAATCAAAAGAAATAGACTGTCAGAATGAATCAAGAAGCAAGATCCAACAATTTGCTGCATACAAGAAACACATTTAATTCAAAAAGAAGGTCATAGGCTGAAAGTCAAGGATGGAAAATGATACTCCATGTTATAGGAACCCAGAAAAAAAGCAGAGGGACATATTCGTTTTGCAGAGAAAGTGACCTTCAAGCCAAGATTTATTAAGAAAGACAAAGAAATCCATTACATCCTTATAAAGAAAACAATCCAGAGGAAGAGATAACATTCAGAAATATATTTGCACCATACTAATGTACCCAACTATATAAAACAAATATTAACAGGCATGGAAAATCAAATAAGCAATTGCAATGGAGGACCTCAATATTCCTCTGTCACGGATGTACAGATCAACTAGACAAAATTAATAATGAAATCTCAGAACTAACCCAACTTTAGAATAAATGGACTTAGCAAATGTCTACAGAATCTTCTGCCTCATAACATAAGAGCACACATTATTCCTGCTGGACAGGGCATGGTCTCCAAAATAGACTACATTCTAGCTCACAGAGCATTCTTAAGTAAAAACAAGGAAATTGAAATTATCCCATGCATATTATCAAACTATAGTGCAACGAAATTGGACATCAACATCATAAGAAATCACAAAAATCAATGAAACTAAAGAAGAAATTAGACAAATTCTCCAATTAAATGACAATGCCAATACAACATGAAAGAATGTATGAGACTCAATGAAAGCAGTCCTAAGAAAAAAAAGTATAGCAGTGAATACTCATATAAAGAAAACAGAACAAGCTGAAATAAACAACCTCATGTTGAATCTCAAGCTTCTATAAAAAGAATAACAAAGTCAAGCCCAAAGCTCATCTGGGAGAGGAAATTATAAAGATCAGAGCAGAACTTAATGCAATGGATACTAAGAAAACAATACAAAGAATCAATGAATCAAAGAGGTTTTTTTTTTTTTTTGAAAGATTCAAGAAAATTGACAGGCCCTTTATCCCACCCAAAAGAAAAAAAATACTCAAATCCATGAAATAAGGAATGAAAAGGGTAAAATCACAACCAACACTGTAGAAACTGAGATCATTAAGTATCTACTTCCAGAACTTCTATTGTAACAAAATAGAAAACATAGAAGAAAAGGACAGATTCCCACATGAATTACCAATATGGATTGCCAAGGTTGAATCAAGAAGGTACAGAAATTCTAAATAAACCAATATCAGTCAATGTATGCAGAAAACCCAGGCCCTGAAGGATATTCTTTATTGAATTCTACAAGAAATTTAGAGAGCCCTTTAAGTCACTACTTCTCAAACTCTTTTTTAAAATAATAATTTTAAGATAAGGTTTTCTTATGTGGTTCAGGTTGGCCTCAACTCATTTTGTATCCCAAAGGCTGGCTTCAAACTCATAGCAATCCTTCTGTCTCAGCATCCCAACTGCTGGGGTTACAGATGTGTGCCACCACAGGAGGCCTCAAACTCTAATGAAATTGAAAGAGAAGCAGTACTCCAAAACTCATTCCTAGAACCCAGCATTACCCTGATACAAAAACTAGAGAGACAACCAACCTGAAAAGAGAACAATATTCCAATCTCCTTAATGAACATATATGCAAAGATCCTCAATAAGATGCTTCCAAGCAAAATGCAGAAAATTATCAAGAAGATTATATATCATGGTCAAGTAGGATTCCTCCCAGGAATGCAGGGATGTTTTAACATATGTAAATCAATAAATGTAATATTCCATATTAACATAATAAAGGACAAAATTCAAAGGATTGTCTTGAGAGATGCAGAAAATTTGTTTTAAAAAGTCGAACACCCACTTATAAAAAGTCCTACAGAAAATTGGAATAGATGGTCTTTATATCAGTCTGATGAAAGTTATCCATGGCAAACCAATAGCTGACGTTATATTTAAATGAATACAAACTGAAAGCTTTCACTCAAGATGAGAATGTCCACTATCAACATTCTTGTTCTTGGTTAAGAAGGACAAACACAGTGAAAATGGCCTCAATGCCAACATTCTTATACATATTCAATGCACTTGTGACAAAAATAAGAAAGATATATCATGTATATATACAAATTCCCTGTGATGAACATTATTATTATGTATATCTAAAATGTACCAATAACATTTTTGAAATGGGATCAATGAGTTGGTCTCTAATCCAATATGAATGATACTCATATGGATGGTAACATCCATTACAGATGACACTTTTCTGTAAGAAAAAATTAAGACAAAGGCAGAAGACTTACCAGAAATACACATACACAAAGATAACAACATAAAGACATAGGAATCTGAAAAGTAGGAGAGAGGGGTCAGGAGAAACAACTGTGGTCTGGGAATGTAGCTCAGTGGCAGTGAGGTTGCCATACATCTGCGAAGCCCTGGATTCAATTCCAAGTTCCTCAGAAAGAAAGAAGGAAGGAAAGAGAGAGAGAGAGAGACAGAGAGACAGAGACAGAGAGAGACAGAGACAGAGAGACAGAGACAGAGAGAGACAGAGAGAGAGAGAGAGAGAGAGAGAGAGAGAGAGAGAGAGAGACTCTCACCCTACAGATACCTTAATCACAGATAGCCTCCAAAACTGTAAGAACAATTTTGTTGTTTAACTCATTCTGTCTGTGGAAGTTTTAGTACAGCAGCCCCAGGAAACTGATACACATATTTTTGCATAGCTTGTAGTCAGATTTAAAAAGAAAAAGCCATATAACACATCCTTTATGCTGGTAATATCTGGAAGAGTGAGCAGATGTAGCCTTTTCCAAAAGATCTTTTCTATCAGCATTCACAATTAAAATGAGCTTAGAGGGTATAAAAAAGTCCTTGACTTTTCAAAACCTTCGTATCCACTACCAGATCACGTACCTGGAAGGATTATGAGATCTCCACCATAGATTTTTATTCTCCATGCCTGAATATTCCTGGGTCTTTTACTGACCTCCTTCTCAGTCCCAGGTACCAGGCTGTATTTGACAAAAGCAATGTGAGTTGCTTAAGACCCACGGATTATTTAAAGATTGAAACACCTTGGATGCCAAGTTCAAATACAGATGCAAGGACTGCTCCATTAACAATTTAAGATCAGTGGATTTGAGCAATGATAGGAATCTGTACTTGAAATTTTTTATTGATATATATATATATATATATATATATATTTATATATATAAAGAATATATATAATGCATAAGCATAAGCCAGCCAGATAGCTCAGTAGATTAAAGCACCTGCTCAGTCAGATGCAGGGGATAGGGGTTTGATCTCTGGCCTGCCATGCAAGCCCCGGCCCCAGGGTGTGCTGAGATGGTGAATGAACCTGGGCATGGTGACACACACCTGTAATCCCAGTGCTTGGAAGGCTAAAAACAGGAGGATCACTATGTGCCCAATCTGTGTAGTGAGCCCCTGTAGACCCTGTACTATATATTATAAACATAATTTTTAGAAGAAAAATAAATTGTATATCCATGTACCAATTACTGAACTTAAGCAATAAGCCACTCCTCTACATACCCGTATTCAACTGCATTTTCCCTTTCAAAAAAGTGGAATGTACTGAATTTTACATTAACCACTCTTTTATTTTCTTCATCTGTATATTTGAACCAAAAATTGTACAACTCATTTATATAATTTAGTAACTTTGTTCAATGGTATGATATTTTACTGTTTATATCCTTCAGAAATTTCGGTATTATTTTTGGAATTCATTCATATTGATAGTTAACTATAATCTACTTATTGTAACAGCTATGCAGTATTCTGTTACAGGAATATTCTATAATTTATCCATTCTGTTTGTGATTGTTTGATTTGTTTTTAGCTTTTGTTTTGTTTCTTTCTATGGCAATATTGCCATAGAAATTATGACTCTTGATTCTTACAGGTCTTCATTCTTGGGATGGGGCACAGTTCCGGTAATTATTAAATATGAATTCAATTTAATAAAATCCTCATTCTTATCCAACTCCCTAGATTGAGTCTGATGTAAGTAATCCATGAAACACTGTTGTTGGTCCTTCACATTCTTCAGAATGACACATGTATAGTATAAGCCTCTCTTGCTGATATTGGTTTTATCTTGAAACATGATTCCAATGCCTCATTTTGAAGGGGAGAAAACCCTCTGAATCTTTGCTTTTATTCACAAAACTCCTATTCCCAGCAATAAAGGGGTAATATGCAAAGATAAACTGTGGAGTGAGGAGAATGGAAAGAAACTTCCATATGTCATATATACAAAACTAGAGAAGGGTTATAAGGGTTTCAAATATATAGTGAATATTATGAATGTATGGATTCTTATGCACCGATATCCAGAGGTAACAATCAACTCTAGTCACATAATAAATATCTACTTACTCATTTGATAATTAAAAACTCAAGATAGACTGAGAGAGAAAATGCTTCCTAAAAGAAGTGGGATATGACCTGGGATAAGGTTGCTCAAAGGTCTCAAAGTCTTGAATGATGAATAAGCTGGAAGTAAGGGTAAGAAATGGGGGAGGCATAAGATGATCAATAGAATTTGCTAAAGAATGGCAAAGCTGGAGGGGGTATAAGGTAAATCAGAAATGTAAATTTTCAGACAGGATGGAAGTGGATGCCAACTAACCTGGTTCAGTTTAATGAAAACACTAACATCTAAGAGCAATCGTATCTAGGGAACTAAGAAAGAGAGTACATCTTTAAAGCAAGGGATAAAGACCATTAAAATATCAAGGTCAGCATTCTTCATAGAAAATAAGCATGAAAAAGTGTCCATAGGTGCCAGGGAGATAGCTCAGCAGCCTAAATGCCTGACTGACAAGGGCAAGGACCTGAGTTTGATCCTCAGTACTGCATGCTGCGCTGGCCCCAGAATCTTGTACTATAACTCCCCAAAACCGGGTGTGGTGGCATGCCTGCAATCCCAACACTGGGGAGGCTGACCAGAGGTGTCACCACAAGTCTGAGCTGTGCAACAAGACCTTGCACCATATAAATAAATTTTTAAAAAGTGTCCATAAGCCAACCACCCAACAGAGCACAGCATTCAGAAATAAGATTAAGTAAGAGGATAAGGTTGCTCAAAGGTCTCAAAGTCTTCTATCTGCTCTGCTAAATATTAAGGGGCCCCTATAATACTTTGTTGCTTCCACATACAACCCTCTGCCACCTATCTCTAATCCTGGCTTATCTTGCTTCATCTCAGTAAGAGAATTAATTAAATGAGAGGTATCTCACTATCCTACCTCTACATTTACTCACCTAATGACATCTGTATCTCACTCTGTGTGTGTGTCTCTCTGTCTCTCTGCATCTCTGTCTCTGTCTGTCTCTGTCTCTCTGTCTCTGTCTCTGTCTCTGTCTCTGTCTCTGTCTCTGTCTCTCTCTCTCTCTCTCTCTCTCTCTCTCTCTCTCTCTCTCTCTCTCTCTCTCTTCCTCTCCTGTGTGTGTTACAGAGGACTAGCCCACGGGCACTATACTTCAGTTCTTTTAAATTATTTTTTATTTTCAGACAGGGTCTTGCCTAGTTGCTGAAGAGGAACTCAAATTGCAGTCCTCCTACCTAAGCCTCCTTAAATGCTGGGATTACAGATATGCACCACCATACCTGGCTTTCTTGCCTTCCACTATAATTGACAATTTGTCTCTTGTTAAAAGCCATTCAGAGCCAGGTACAGTAGCACCTATAATTCCAGCTCTCTGAGAGGCTGAATGAGGAAGAGTACAAGTTCAAGCCAACCTTGAACAGTTTAATGACTTAGAAAGACCTGTCTTGATTTATTTTTTATTTAGTAGTTATTTTATTTTTTTTTGTGTTTTTTTGAGACAGGATCTCACTAGCTGCAATGATCCTCCTGCCACAGCCTCCCATGTCCAGGCATTATAGGCATGTGTTACCATGCGTGACCTAAAGCGTGGTCTTGTAGCTCAGTACAGAAGCCCCGGATTTAATCTACAGTACCAGAGAAATGGCATTCCTTCCATTAATTCACTGCATTCCATCTGAATCAGATAGGATTCAGTTCATCTGATATCAACAGAGATTCAAAATAATTATGTCTTTTAAAATAATTTGTTTTTCTTATAAAAATCCCATGTCTGAAATTGATAGAGTGACCCATTTCTACAAAGTCTTTAGAAAACCAAGTTCTCTGAAGCCCTTCACATCCCTGTTTGTGACTTTTATCCTCAAGGTCCAGAATGGTAAATGGGATTGTAGCCATCACATCTAAATTTCAGGCAGCAAGATGAAGGGACAAAAATGTAGGGGAAGAGGTATACTTCATCTGTCATTCAAAAAGTGTTTCATGGGAGTTGTCATATAATACTCCCACCTGCATCTTACTGGCAAGAAATAATTACAAGGTTACATTTATTAGCAAGAAAGGCTAGGAAACATAATGTTTAATGGGCCATGAAGCCAGCTATGAGTTGTGAATGTTATTGCAAAAGACAAGACAAAATAATATTCAAATATTAAATTAAATTGTGAGTCCAACTAAGAGGCCAGAATGTAGTGTATCATATGTACTAATCTGTGATCAATTCAGAGTACTCACACAGTATTTGATTATGTTAATAAATACAAAAATATCAACTAAGAAAAAGTTTTCATTATACTAAGGAATTACTAAGAAGAAAACATAACAAAAATACTGGTATGACAAATATGTGACCAGCACTTCTAACAGTTTGGGGATAGGATACTGCACAAAATTCTAGTACATGGTAGGCATGGACAGTGACCATGACACTTACTGGTGGCCAGGTGTCACTTGTGGGACTGAGCTCCTGCTATTCCCTTGATATCTACTCTGTAGACCCAGACAAAATCATGACCGTAGGGTGCAGAAGTCCCTTTGTAGAGTGTGCTGATAGAAATATCTTGCTGCTGTATACAAAAGAATAACTGAAAGATTGCTTTTGTGTGTCTCTTATTCTCCTACGTTTGTTTGCCCTATTTGGAGGGTTCTTTCCATTCTCATTCATGGAGTTGTGGTTATTTTTCTCTCTCTTTAGAACATCTTTTAGGAGTCTGTGTAGGTTTGGCTTTGTCATCATGAAATTCTTTAGTTGCCTTTTGTCATGGAAGTATTTCACTTCGTTATCATACTTGAAAGAGAGTTTTTCAGGGTATATCAGTCTGGGTTGCAATTTGTTTTCTTGTAGGACTTGAAGTACTTTGCCTGCTCTTCTTGCCTTGATGGTTTGTGAAGAGAAAATCTGCCATTATTCTGATGAGTTTTCCTTTAAATGTGATCTGTTCCTTTCCTCTAGTGGCTTTTAGTGTACAGTTCCTGTGCTGAATTTCTGGGATCTTGATTATTATATGCCTGGATGTGGTTTTAATTGGGTTTATGTTATTTGGAGTTCTATTTGCTTTGGTTAACACCCATCTCTGACAAAACAAAATGAAAATGTTAGGACCCACGACGCTTGGAAATTGATCAAATATGTGTAGGTGGGACTTGGCCAGTGCTTAAAGCAAACAAGCTACCTCACTCCTGAGATGAATATCCTATCTGGTTAAAGTTAGCTATCAGTTGCTAGGTGACTTTGTGCCATGCATTATTAACTGTTTTGCTGTGGAAAAAAAAAATATATATATCCTGAATCATCATTTTTTCATATACAAACATTATATATATATATATATATATATATATATATATATATATATATATATATATATGACTTAGGTTAGATATACAGCTACTTTGTCTTGTTCATTGAGAATGAAAGTTTGCACTAATATTGTTTAACCAACATATCATCTATGCACATTGTCCTCTGAATATCTACAATGAACCATCCTACTAACCTATTTTGAAACTTTCACTGTTATTTTATCTTTTTTTCTCATTAAAATGAATTTTTAAACAGTTAAATAAGACAAGACAGATATTAGAATATAGTGATCTCTGCTACATCCTCACTTTTTTCTTTCGTAAAGGCTTTTGCCCTTTTTACTATGCAATTAATTTTTATTAGGACATGTAGAAGATATAAATTATTTTTTCACTCAGACAGTTGGTATGTATATATATTGCATCTTGATCATTTCTTACAACCCCAGTTCCCTCCCAAACTCTCCTCTTTCAATCTCCCCAGGTATCCATCCCATCTTCGCAGAACCTACTTACCTGTTTCCTACCATCTATTATTTTGCTTTTTATATTGCAAAGTTTGGGTTTCTCATATTATAGCAGCCATTCAATATTTAATCGTATATGTGTGATTTATTTCACTGAACAATATATTCTCAAGATCTATCTATTTTTATAGAAATGGGTCAAGTTTTAGTTTTTGGCATGTAGAAAGCCAGTTTTTCCAGTACCATTTGTTAAAGAGGCTATTTTTCTTCCAGTAAGTGTGTTTGGCCTCTTTGTTGAAGATCAGGTGGCTGAGTGTGTTCGTAAATGCTTCTGCTTCGTCTAACCTATTCCATTGATCCTCAAGTCTGTTTCGTTGCCAATATCATGTTGATTTTATCACAGTGGCTTTGTAGTATAATTTCAAGTCAGGAATTGTGATGCCTCCTGCCTTGTCTTTGTTGGCCACGATTGCCTTTGCTATTCTAGGTCCTTTCAGGTTCCAAGTAAATTATAGGAATGATTTCTCTAGGTCTGGGAGGTATGTTGGTAGTAGTTTAATAGGGACTGCTTTAAATTTGTACACCAATTTTGAGTGTATAGCCATCTTGACAATGTTGGTTCTTGCTATCCAGGAGCGGGGGATATATTTCCATTTTCTGAAATCCTCTACAATCTCTTTTTTCAGAGTACTGAAATTTTCCTTGAAAAGATCTTAGACTTTTTTAGTTATTTCATCTTGCAAGTTATTTCATCTTCCATGGTGCTATTATAAAAGGTATTATTTCTCTGATTTCTCTCCCTGTGTGTTTGTTACTTGTGAAGAGGAAGGCTATTGTCTTTTGGATATTGACATTGTATCCTGCTACACTATTGAATTTGTGTATCTGTTTTAGGAGCTTCTTTGAATTTTTTGGGTCTTCCAAATAAACTATCATGTCATCTGAAAATAATTATATTTTCACTACTTCTTCACTTATTCTTATTCCTTTTATTTGTCTGTCTTGTCTAATGGCTCTAGCTAATGATTTCAGAACTATACTGAATAGTAGCAGTGGTAGAGGACAACTTTGTCTTGTACCAGATCTGAGAGTAAAATATTGCAGTGTTTCTCCATTTAGAATTATATTAGCCATTGGGGTGTCATAGATGGCTTTTATCAGATTAAAGTAGAGGCCATCTATTCCAATTTTCTGTAGGACTTTGAACATGAATGAGTGTTGCAGTTTATCAAAAGCCTTTTCTGCATCAATTGAGATGATCATGTGGTTTTTTGATTTGGCTCTATTGATATAGTGTATTACATTTTTAAATTTGCGTATTTTGAACCATCCTTGCATCCCTTGGATGAATCCTACTATCTGGTCATGGTGTATAACCTTTTTGATGATTTGCTGTATTCCAAATCCTAGAATTTTTTTCTTTTGCAGAACCAGGGATTAAACTCAGGCCTTTGAACTTGCCAGAGAATCACTTATTCCACTGCGACATCTACCTGGCCCCTATTTGCTAGGATTTTATTCAGGATTTTTGCATCTATGTTCATGAGGGAGATTGGCCTACAGTTCCCTTTTCTAGTTGCATCATTCCCTGGTTTTGGTATCAGTATTATGCTGATATTGGGAGGATTGCTTCCTTTTCTATTTCATTGAAGAATTTGAGGAATATAAGGATTATATCTTCAGTAAATTTCTTGTAGAATACATCAGGACCTGTATGTTTCTTTGTTGGTAGGTTTTTCATCACATTTCATATTTCATTGGCTGTTATGGGATTATTGAGACGTCATTTCTTCTTGGTTCAGTTTTGGTAATTTGTACCTTTCGAGGAATCTGTCCATTTCTTTTCTTTTTTTCTTTCTTTCTTTTTTTTTTTTTTTTTTTGGTCTTTTTGAGACAGGGTCTCACTGTGCAGTTCAGGCTGGCCTTAAGCTCACTTTGTAGCTCAAGCTGGTCTCAAACTCACAACAATCCTCCTGCCTCAGCCTCCCGAGTGCTGGGATTACAGGCATGAGCCACCATGCACGGCTTTGTCCATTTCTTCTGTGTCTTCTATTCTGTGAGTGTAAAGATTCTCAAAGTAACTATTGATAATCTTCTGAATTTCCACTGAGTCTGTGGTGTTATCACCCTTTTCATTCCTTATTGCTTGTATTTGAATTTTTTCTTTCCTCATTTTTATGAGGTTAGCTAGGGGCTTATCGATTTTATTTAACTTTTCAAAGAAACAGATTTTTTAGTTCATTAATTCTTTGAACTGTTTTCTTCATCTCCATTGAATTAATTTGTGCTCTAATTTTTATGATTTCTTCTCTTCTTTGGGCTCTGGATTTGGTTTGCTCTTCCTTTTCTAAATGTCACAGGTGCAGCACTAGGGTGTTTATTTGTTCCCGTTCGGTTTTCCTAATGTGTGAATTCACAGCTATAATTTATCCCCTGAAGAATGCTTTAATCGCATCCCATAAATTCTGATAAGTTGTGTTTAAATTTTCATTGAATTGTAGATATTTTTAATTTCTTGTTTTATTTTATCTTTAGTCCATTGGATGCTAAGGAAGTTGTTGTTTAATTTGTATGTGTTCATGGTTTTTTCTGGGTTCTTTTGTCATTTATTTCCAGCTTCATTGCACTGCGTTCAGATAATATGCATAGGATAATTTCTGCTTTCTTGCATATAGTTAAGCATGACCTATGGACCAGTATGTGTTATATTTTAGAAAATGACCCAGGTACAGCTGAAAAACAATGTACATTCAACTGTCATTGGGTGGAACACTCTATGTATGTCCACTAAGTCCATTTGTTCCAGCTCTGATTCAGTTCTGCTACTTCTTTGCTAATGTTTTTCTGGTTAAACAATCTTGTTGGGTTAAGGTGGCAATAAGTTCTCCTGATAAGTTTGAGTGATTGTATATTAAATTTTTCATGTCGACTGAGATTTGTCTTATATAGTTGGGTGCTCCCATGTTTGCTGAGTATACATTTATGAGTGTTACCTCTTGCTCTTGAATTTTTCCCCTAACCAGTATATAGTGGCCTTCTTTGTTTCATTTGATCATTCTTGGTTTGAAGTTGAGTCTGTTTGAGAACAGGATTTCTACTTCTGCTTTTCTCTGAGGTTGTGGGGCACGTAGTGCCGTATTCTCTCCTTTGACTTTCAGCCAATGAATTTCTTCATGAGTTATGTGTGTTTCTTGTATACAGCATATTGTTGGATTTTGTTTCGTAATCCACTGTGCCAGTTTATTTCTTTTAATTGGTGAATTGAGTGCATTTATATTGATGGTTATAATGGAGGTATATTGATTTACAATCAAGTTGTTATTTATCTGCTATTGTTGGCTCCTTTTTCTTCTGTGTCTAATAGTTTTCCTGATTTAGTGGGTTCCTTCTGCTCTTGTTTGTGGAGTTCTGAACACTTTGGTCCCTATCTAGAACATCTTTCAGTAATCTGTGAAGGATTGGCTCCATCATCATGAAACTCTTTAGTTGTTGTTTGTCATGGAAGTATTTCACTTCTCCATCAAAGTTGAAAGAGAGTTTTGCAGGATACAGTAGTCTGGGCTGGAATTTGCATTTATAGAAGACTTAGAATACTCTGCTCCATGCTCTTTTTATATTTATGGTTTGTGAAGAGAAGTAGGCTGTTATTATGATGGGTTTTCCTTTATTTGTGATCTTTCTTTTTTTCTAGCAGCTTTCAATATATTGTTCTTGTTGTGGATTTCTGGGATCTTGACTATTATATGTCTCCGTGTATTTTTAATTAGGTTGAAGTTACTTGAAGTTCTGTATGCTTTGGTTACCTGGATGTTAGATTGTTTCCTCATTTTTAAGAAGTTTTCTGCTATTATTTCTGCCCATATACTTTTTATATCATTTGCATTGACTCTTTCTTTCTCGTTGATGTCTATTTGTCTCACGTTGTTCATTTTGCATCATATTGCAGGTGATGAATTATTTTCTCCAGCCTCCTACTTGTTTTCTTACCTTTTGCTAGCTGCAATAACATCTTCACGACCTGAAACTGTATCTTAACTTTCACTCAAACAGATTTGCAAGCTTGTGATTGAAATTTTAAATTCCTCTGTGTCTCTTTGACTCTGCTTCATGTGATCTATTTCTTTCCTGCATTGCTCATTCAAGGAATCTGTTGCTTTTCTAATCTCTATTTTTTTCATCAGTGTCTTCTTCTGAGACAATTATTAATTCTTTTACTTCAGGGATTATTTCAGATCTGATTTCCTCTATATTCTTCTGCATTTGATTCTTCACTTCAGATGCTATTAATTCAAAGATTTTTTTTTATTTCAGAGATTAATTCTGATCTGAATTCTTTATAATTTTCTGCTCTTGTTTGTTTACTTCATATTAATTCAAACATTTTAGCTGTGCTAGTTTTCTTTGCACTTCTTCTGGGTGGACTTGGGTCCTGAGATTGCATTTTGCTACTTTCTTTGTCATTTTGTATAGCACTGTCCCCTGACCTTTGTTATAGAGCTTTGGTGCAGTTATCACCTTAGCACCTACTAAAATTCAGGTTCAGATCTACTAAGTTTGAGTTCATTCAGCTGTGCCTGGCCTGGGTGTAGCTACTGTGCTGAGCTCCTTCCTGCTGTGGCCCCTGGAGGTGAACTTTCTATGACTCTCTGGCAAGATATTTTACTCTTGGATTAGCTGGGTAATTTTGGTCCGTACTTTCTCTGCAGAGACTTCAGCTGCACCTATGTGCCAGGCCTGGGCTGGGTCTGGAAGGGTCCAGGGCACACAAGAAAGTGGAAAAGCTCTCCCACACACTCATTAGGCTTGGGCCTGGGTGGATCTGGAAGGGTCCTGAGAGTGCAGCAGAAGTCCTCATTCACAAGACAGGTTTGGGATGGCTCTGGAGGGGTGGAGGTGTCCTGAGATCACAGCAAAAGGTCTCACTCACACAGCAGGTTTGGGCTTGATCCGTAGAGGTCCAGTGGGCTAGGAGAGCACAGAAGCTTTCCCACACACTCACGAAGCCTGGGCTTGGGTGCATCAGATGTCTCATTTTGCTGGCAAAGGTCATTCATCTCACTGGTGCAAACTTTAGGATAAGCTTTCCCAGTGCACATTCTTGATACAGACAAGCACGAGACATTTTATTTCTTCTCTTGTCCAATTGCTCTGGTTAAAATCTTCAGAACTATAATGAATAGAAGTGGTGGTAGTTGATTTCAATGTCTTGTTCCTGATTTTTTTTGTCGTTGTTGTTAGGGTTAGGGTTAAGGTTCTTGTTCCTGATTTGAAAATGAAAGCTTTCAATATTTTTTCATTTAGTATGATGTTGGCTGTTGGTTTGTCATAGATTGCTTTTATAAGACCATCCATTCCAATTTTCTGTAGGATTTTTTAAAATCATGAATGAATCTTCTATTTTGTTGAAAGGTTTTCCTGCATCTATTGAGATCGTCATGTGATTTGTTTTCTTTGGCTCTGTAGATGTAGTGCATTATATTTATTGATTTGTGTAAATTGAAATATTCTGCATTGCTGGGATGAATCCCTCTTGGGCATGGTGTGTAAACTTCTTGATGATTTGCTGCATTTTGTTTGCTAGTATCTTATTAAGGATTTTGGCATTTATGTCCATTAAGGAGATTGGCTTGCAGTTCTCTTTTTTGAGAGAGTCTTTCTCTGGTTTTGGTATCAGGGTGATACTTGCCTTCAAGAATTAATTAGGGAAGTCAGGCATAGTAGCACATGCCTGTAATTCCAGCACTTGGGAGACTGAGACAGCAGGATGCTTGCAAGTTCAAAACCAGCCTGGGTTAAAAAGTGAGCTAAAGGCCAGCGTAAATTGCACAGCAAGACCCTGTCTAAAATAAAAAAATAAGCTAGGAAATATTGCTTCTATTTCATTTTCATTAAAATGCTGAGGATTATTGATATTAAATCTCTATCTTGTGAAATTCATCTGTGAATCTATCAGAACTTAGGTCTTTCTTTGTTGGTAAGCTTTTAATTACATTTTCAATTTCATTAACCAATAATGGGTTATTCAAAATGTTTGTATCTTTTTCATTCATCTTTGGTAATTTTTATGTTTCTAGGAATCTGTCCACTTCTATGTTTTCCATTCTGTGAGAGTAAAGATGTCTCAAAGTAGGCATTGATGGGCTTGCCAGACAGCTCAGCAGATTAAAGTGCCTGCTTAAGCAGAGACAGTAACTGCGGGTTCAACTCCCTGGCCTGCTGTGCTGACCCTGCCACCAGGGCTCGCTGAGATGGGAAATGAGGCTGTGGCATGCGCCTGTAATACCAGTGCTGGGAGGCTGAAAACAGGAGTATTTCTATAAGCCCTATTTATGTAGCGAGACTCTGTAGATCTTGTACTAAATACATAAAAAATAAATGAATTTAAAAAAAACAAAGTAGGTATTGATGATCTTCTAAATTTCCATAGGATCTCTCATGATTCCATCCTTTTTATTCCTCAGTGTATGAATTTGAGTCATTTCATTCTTTTTTTTTTTTTTCTTTTGATGAGGTTGACTAATGGATGTTCAATTTTATTTAATCTTTCCATAAACCAACTCTTTGATTCATTAATTCTTTTCATTGTTTACTTAGTCTCAATTGCATTAATTTCTTTGATCTTTATAATTTCCTCCCTTCTACTATCTTTGGGCTTGACTTGCTCTTATTTTTCTAGAAATTTGAGGTGCAATATTATTTTATTTGTGCTCATTCTGTTTTCTTGATCAGAGAATTTACCACCATAAATTTCTTTCTTAGGACTGCTTTCATTGCATTACACAGGTTCTGGTATGTTGTATTTGTATTTTCATTTAATTTTACACATTCTGTGGCTCATTGGTTGTTGAGTAGGGTATAATGCAGTTTTCATACACTTACGAGGTTTTTGCAATTAATTTCAAATTTCATTGCACCATGGTCAAATAATATGCATTGGATAATTTTAATTTATTTTCATTTGTTTAAACATCTTGTATGGGCTAGTATATGGTCTGCTTTAGAGAATATCCCATGTGCAGCTGAGAAAAATGTGCATTCTGATGCTGTGGAGTGGAACACTATAAATATCTACTAAGTCTGTTTGTTTATAGGTTTGTTTAAATTCTAATTTGTTTGTTTATTTTTTGTCTGGTTTATCAATTTCTGGCAGCTGAGTATTAGGTTCCCCCACTACAATTGTGTTATTGCTCATTTGATTTTTCATGTCTATTAATATTTCTCTTTTATATTTGGGTGTTGATGTATTTGGTGCATACATATTTATGATTGTTATTGCTTCCGTTTGAGGTTTTCCCCCAACAAGTACGTAATGACCCTCCTTATCTCCTTCAAATCAATCTTGTTCACACTGCCTAAATACAGAATAGCTGCCCTTGTTTTTTTCTGGGTTTATATTGCATAGCATACTGCTTTCTAACCTGTGACTTGCAGTCTATGCAGTTTTTTAAATTAAATGTTTTTCTCATTTATACTGATGGTTATAACTGATATGTATTGGTTTATTTTTTCTATGGTGTTTTCCTGCTGTTGGTTCCTGGCTTCTCCTGTTTAATTGCTTTCTGTACTTGTTTTTTTCTTTCTGTTGTTGTTCTTGTAATTATGTTCATTTTTATCTCTGTCTACAATATCTTTCAGTACCCTTTTTAGTCCTAGTTTGGTGGTAATGAGGTTCTTTAACTGTTCTTTGTCACAAAAGTATCTTATTTCTCCATTAATTTTGAAAGATAGTTTTTTGGGGTACATCAACCTAGGCTAAAAATTTTCTTTTGGGACTTGAAATACTTTAATCTCTTCTCAACTTGAGGGTTTGTGATGAGAAGGCTGCTGTTATTCTGCTTATCTTTCTTTCATGGACGATATGTTCCATATTTCTAGCAGCTTATAATACTCTTTTCTTGTCCTGAATTTCTGGGATCTTGATTATTATATGTCAGAGTGTAGATTTATTTTGATTCTGGCTTATTGAAATTCTACATGCCTCACTTATCTGTATGTCAGTTTATTTTGCCATGCTTGGGAAATTTTCTGCTATTACTTTTTCTTTTGTATTTTTAGGGAAAGGTCTACAGGGTGTTCAGAGTCTCATTACTCATTGTCTTATAGTGATTCTCCTGCTTACAGCCTCTCAAGTGCTGGGATTACAGGTGCATGTCACCAGGCCCAGTCTCAATAACCATCTCAGCATGCTAGGGGTGGGGCCAGCATGACTGACCTAGAGATCAAACCCCTGGCCCTTGCTCCTGTTTGCAGGCATTTTAATCCACTGAGTTATTTGGTGAGTCCTTGCTATTAGTTTTTCAAATATTCTTTTTGTGTTACCTTTTTTGATTCCTGCTTTTTTTTTCTTTTGCAGTACTGGGGATTGAAGTCAGGACCCTGCACTTGCCAGGCAAACACTTATTCTACTGCACGATCTCTCTGGCCTGATTCCTGCTTTTTTGATCCAAATCAGATGTATATATTTTTCTTTGCATCATTTTGCAGCTGTTGAATTATTTCCTTATCCCTTGTTGTTGTCTTGCCTTTAGTAATCACTAGTCATGGTCCTGTCTTAACAGTCTGAAAACCTACCTTCAGTTTTAATACAGTAGGTTTTCCAGCTTTCAGTGGAATTTTTAATTTTCTGGATATCTGCTTGAATCTGTCCCATGCATTCTATTTCTTTCCTGCACTGATCTTTTTTCCTTCATTTTGCTGTCATCCCCTATTTTTTATCTCTATTTTAGATTTGCTGAGCATTTCCTTTATGGTTATTGTCATTTCTCCTTTTGCCTGAAATTTTTCTGGATCTGACTTCCTTTACATCCTCAGGATTTGTTTCTTTATTGTTTCCTATTATTACAGAAATTTCAGGTGTGTGACTTCTGTTTTCCTCTATCCTCTTGTCTCCTGGTCTTGTTCTAGGTGTGCTAGAGGTCTGAGATTTCATTTTGCTTCTGAATCTTGTCATTTTCTATTTCAAAAGGTTTTTTTTTGAAGTAGTGAAGTAAATAGTACTATTCAATTTAATACATAGTAAACAAAAAACATGGGTAAATTACATATCTAAGCAATAAAGAGACCGTAGAGACTTAGGACTTGCTCTCTAGATCTAATCCAAAAAAAATCCCAAAATTTTACTTTTATTCTCCAAGAAATTTATCACATCATTTAGAGGATTTTTTATTTAACTTTTTGTTTTCCACTTGCTGATCAGATCTTCCAAAGTTGGCTCCTTGCCGGCCCTATTCCTGAGGTGCCCTGACATGGCAATTGAGACTGGGCATGGTAGTTCATGCCTGTAATCCTAGGTCTTGGGAGGCTGAACACTGGCAGATCACTATGAGTCTGATCTACATAGTGAGAACCTGTAGACCATTGTGAAAATAAAAAAAAAAAATTGGCTCCTTTTCCTTTAATATAGTAAACTCAGCACAATGTTCATCAATATAAGTTTACCCTCTGCTTCTAAACTGAATTAGTACAAAATTAAGATTTTACTTTGTGAGAACTAAAATTATACTTAATATTTTTTTATTTTAGACTGAAAAAAACAAGTAAATAATAAAAAATGTAAAATAGGCTCATGAAATGATGTAATCTCAGCATTTTCAGGAAAATAGTACACCCTACCACAAAGAAAGGATGTGTAATTAATGAACACTAAATTTAGAAGTACAGTCAAATATCTGTTAACTTCTGAAAATTCTAGGTTTTATTCACCTCGCTATGGTAATCATAACAATGTAAGGTAACCTTCCTTATAGTTAACTGTCACCAAACATAGGAACTCCATTATTAAACCAACAATTAGGTTTGGTCTTTTTGAAAATTCTTAACTGGATTTTTTTTTCTTTTACATAATGAATTGTCTCACTACATTTCTGTAACAAAACTGAAAAGCATAATTATGCAAGTGACTTAAACCCACTCTACTACTATCAGGAACACTATTTTGGTTGTTCAAGAAAAAGTTAATTTTTACAGATACACTCCAATAATTAAATGATACAAAGAACCAAATTGCAGCAATGAGCAAACATCTTCAGAGAATCTATGCATTCAATGTATCTGACAGTAAAATATAGGTAAAATATAAGAGAGAACAAATTGATATTTAAAGTATCAATTACTGATTCTATCAAGAAAATACAAAAAAAGTAAGACTTTAGTAAACAATAGGTGTATATATAGGCCATTATACTGTAGGTTGTCTTCAAGGCCACAAACACACTGCTTCACTGCTGCTTGCACTTTGCTCCGTTTTGATCTTTTTTCAGGTCCTAATCTGGACTGTTTTCCTCATCTCCTTTTTCCCTTCCTTCATCACAATCATCATTATCATTTTCAATGACTTCTCTAGTGAAATGCATTGACCTTGCGATTATATGCTCACATAGAAAATGACCAATTTCAAAGTATATAACAAAGATAGCTTCAGCAGCAGCATCCAGATCTCCACTCTCAGGAACTTCAGGGGGAGCAAAGAAATTAAAGAATCACTGTAAACATTTTTAGACACAGTTCAAACTGTCCCATGTCTCTTATGTTTGTGCTTCTTTTTAATGGCTTTCAAAGTGACATTCTTTCATTTTTTCCAATCTATTTTGTGCCCAGCACAGCCCATGATTTCTGGTCCATCAAACAATAAGGTATCAGAATCATCTGATTTAGATCTCATCCTGTATGTCTTTGGCAATACTTCATTTGTGAAACATTCATTGAATTCAAATTGACATCCTAAGGTAAAACTCATAGGCTGTCCAACATCTGATAATTTCACTTTAATGTCCTTCGAATGCTTCAGATCAGGTTCATCATGTTCCTGAACCATGCCATTGAGCAAGTCAACATTGTTCAAAACAGTCAACCAAAATCCAGTAATTCCTTTAGGATCTTCTCTTTCTTCATCCCTTTTCTCATCTTTCATTTTCACCTTTTCTTTCAGCTCCTCCAGAATTTCATGTTCCTCATCTAGTTTCCATACACACTCTTCTTCTGTAGGTTCATACATTGCATTAATGATCTCAAATTGCTTATCAAATAGGGCTGATAGAGAACAGCCTACTTTCTTTCAAGATCATGAATGTCCTCATAGAATTTAGCTTCTAACTGTGCTTATTTCACTTGAAGGTTTTTGAGAATATTCACTGTTCATTTAACCACCCTAGGCAAGCTTTTAATGTATCCTGTTGGTGTGTCTACCAGACCATCAAATCTTTCTTGAAGGACAGCAAGAATCTAAGGATTTTGTATCATCTGACCAGTTAGCTGACCCTCTTTGATTTTTATGCCTTCACCAATTTCCTCTTCTTCTACTTGTTCAATATCATTCAAATCTTGATCAAGTTCCAATTGTTCTTCGTTGTCAATGTCTGGCATGTTGTATGTAAGAACTCCAAATATTAGCTACTCATACAGGTAATCAGGAGGCTGGAGCTGCACAGGGAGTGCCTCAGGTTGCTCCAGAGGTGAGAGGAGTGGGAGGCAGCACCTTGAGCAGATGGTGCTGCAAAAAAAGACCTGAGAGCCCACCTCTCATATTCATATACAATTTCAAAAGGTTTTATTTTGATTTCTGTGTTGATTCTTGAAAGTTTTTGTAGTAGTTAACTTTATCACTAGTATCAGGGCTTCTCTAGGTAAAGTCTGCTCTTCAAGGATGTCTTCTGTGTGGCAGAGTTTCTTAGTTTGTATCTTCCCCCACATCCTTCTTTCCCAAGTAATTAAGATTGAGATGTTGGTATTTGTTTCACTCAGTCCCCTGTCCTTTGGTTCTGAGGTGTGGTGAGGTTATTACCCCATAACTTCCCAATATTGTTACAGAAGTGAGACAAACTGGTTACACCAGAAATGATATCCTGATAAAATAGTATAATTAGCAATAACAATAGTATCAAGTACAGTTTAGAAACTGACAACTGTAACAACTATTATTTTCATATGTTAAACCAAAGGAACAAAATCAACAGTTATATAACAGAACCAATTATAAATTGGGTACTTGTATGTAAAGTATTCATCTTGGTAGAGTGGTTTTATCCTGTGCTTAGGAAATTTGAGAATGATAGTAGATTAAACATAACTGAATAGAAATAAAGTAGAAGCAGGGATGGAGGGCAAACAATGATCACACAAGCTTTAGCAAACTAGAGAACAAGACAGAATAGTAAGAATGAAGGAGCAAACAAGGGATTATCCAAGTTAACCACATAAATCAAAAAGATTATTCACTCATACAAAATATGATTAAATCTAGAAATATAAGTTGAAGAAAGCTGGAAAGAAGCCATATAGATTGAGACAGAAATATAGGTGAAAGACAAAGAAAAGAAAAGAAAAAAAAAGCAAAGCAGCAAAGAAAGAAGAAATATTTAAAAACTGAAAAAATAAAGTTCCTCTTGTGTTCAACAAGAGCCCCAAAATGCTGGATAACACTCCCAACCAAGCCTGCAGTAGAGTTTATGCTGGATTTGAGCCCAATTTTGGCCTCCAGGAGTGGGGGATGAGGGCCAGAGCCTTCAGCCAGTACGTTCTTACGTTCTTTAGTAGCCTTCCAGTCCTTAATCTTTTTTCTCTGTGTCCATATTCTCATTACTGTGCTGCTTTCTAACAGAGATGGAGAGACAGTTCTCAGTCCCATGCACATTTGGTTCCTCCTGGTCCTTGATCAGCCTTTTGTGTTCCTCTTCCACTGGCAAGTCTCTGTTACTCTTTCAGATCCTTTGTTGCAGCATGAGTTGGGATGCTGTTGCCATGCAAGGCATCTCAGTCGCAATTCTTACTCTATCCTGAGAGGTGAGCACTAACTGTGCTGTAATCCGTAACTTCATCAGGGAGGTACTGAGGGTTCTGTGTTGTGCCTTTCTGCTACTATCCCTTGGGTGAGGAGCGGCCAGGGCTGCACAGTCCCATGGTAGAAGGCTTTTTAATTCCCTGCATTGGTCTAACAACTGGTCACTGGGGAGGGATTAGCTGTTCCATTTTCTATACGCCCTTATAGTCTTTAATCTTGTCCCTGGAAGTTCCAGTTAGCTCTCTGGTGCACAAAAGGAAAGGTAAGAAAAGAAAAGACAACAAAAGAAAAGAAAAACTGGTCAACCTTCAGGGAGGGACTCCTCATGTGTTGGCAGAATTTATTGCTTGACTGTGGCATTTTCTGTTTGGATGAAGGCAGAAGAGGCAAAGGACCTTACGTTCTATGTGGTTTATATTATTTCTTCTAAGGTGCCAAGTATGGCAGGCAGTCATCCCTATCCAGTGACCCACTGGTAGCTGGGCAGGCTGCCTGGCCATTTTACTAAGTCTTTTATCTATGCTTTGCTTTATCTATTATTCTCATGTCAGAATGATTTTGACTCCAGGGGATATGTCCTCTCCTTTTTCCAATTACTTGCCCTTTTCAGCTTAATATCTCTGAATGAAGCTCATGTTCTGCTCAGCCTTGTCTCCCCAGTTGATCGATTTTTTAAGGCAAAGTCTCACTACATAGTCCAGGCTAGCTGTGAACTCACTACATAGCACCAGCTGACCTTGAATTCACAGATCTTCTTGCCTCGGCCTCCTGAGTGCCAGGATTAGAGGCATGCACCACCAAGCCTGGCTTCACTATCAATCTTATAATCATGGTATAATGTTGAAAATATCAGTACTACTTTATTTTTCTTCACGATATAGGTAGCCAATGTTGTTTTTCTGAAATCCAAATATTGTGCTATACATTTCTCTATTGTAAATCTACAAGTATTTTTTTAGGAATCTCTACTTTGTCCTTGTGAATAGTTGCTATACTGGTCAACTATTGTTTTGTTTTTTTTTTTGTTTGTTTTTTACCAGATGTAGACTCAATAGGAAATTAATGAAACAATTAAATATGACATTTGGCTTGCGTTTTGAAATAGGGTCTCTTCACAATGTCATACAGCTTATTACTGGATGAATAAAGACCTGGTGGCTCTGTTCCAGGATAAATTTCTTAGTTAAATGTGTAAAATGCCTTCACATCTACCAGGCATATGTTTTCATATCACCTTTGAAAGGTTTATTTGGCATGCATTGACAAAACTTTAACAACCATAAAATGATGCAAGTTGTTTGTCAATTGTCAGGTACACAAACACTGTATAAATTGCTTGACAGTTCAAAACAAAGTTTTCCAAAAATGAGTGAATAACAGCCAGCTTGTTGTATTTTTTTCTTCCTTGGTGAGTCTTTCTGTCATCAAAATGTAGGCAATTTTGAAAGAACGAAATCTCTTGAGTGTCATTATTGCTCTAAAAATTGCAACACTACATCTGTCACTTCTCCATAAATCTTTTAGATTCTGACAATTAGAATGAAAAAGTCTTGCTATGAAGGCTTTTATTTCACATAGTGAGATGTCATGATAAATATATTTTTAGTGATACCATTGATGAATATAGAATGCTTACTTGTATTTCATTAGTTAGTGCATTTCAAAGTATCTTGTAGCATATTGTACATTACAAATAATTTCTGACATTGAATTGCACTGTTGGCTTTTTGTCTAATAGGTTTCATCCCTGGTGAGAACCCAATAACATTTTCTGACCTAGTTGTAATGTTGGTTTGTTCAGTTATACATGAACATTTTATAGTATTTTTCTTCCTCACCTGAACCAAAAATCTTACTTCTGTACTTCTCTATGTCATGTCTTGCTAATTTCTTTAGCTTACATGATCCAAGTCATGATCAGCAGTTAAGTCGTCTGATGACAAACTTTTATCCACCTCTTAAAGTTGTAAAAGTGGATTTTTATGTAATATTGTACTGAATTTGGATAAGTCTACCAAAAGCTTAAATGTATAATAAAAATTATAAGCATATAAAAACGTAACATGCACATGATACAGGTAGAACTCATCCATTTATATTTTGACATGTGCACACACCTTGCCTTCCATCATACCAAGTAGGTGAACACAAAAGTTGCTTCTTATATACACCCAGCATGGCTACCTAAATGCACAGACAGATACCATTACCCTTAAGTACATACTTTCATTAGAAAAATATGCTCGGCCTATATTTTATCTACCTTACTGCCCCTGAGATAGTTTCATTCTGCAACACTCTGGTAGTACGCAAGAAGTCATTTATTTAAATTCTTTTTGTATTTATCTAAGCATGTTTCATGGAACTAAGACATAGTCTATTTTAGAGAATGTTTCACATGCTGCTCAGGAAAATATGAGTTCTTTTGCTGGAAGAAACACTTCATAAAAAAAAAGAAACACTTCATATCTGTTAAATCCATTTGTCCAGTGATTTGGTTCAAACCTGATATATCATTGTTGAATCTTCCTTCTTCTGCAATCCCCCAAATCAATCCATCAGTGATTCTCAACCATTCTATATTTAATATGCATTTCTAATTTGTCAATTTCTCCCATACTCACTGGGTAAGAAAATCTTCTAATAAAGGAAATCAAATTTTATCACTCTCCTGGTCAAAATCTTCTGACAGTTTCCTATCACACTTAAAATTCAAAACACTTACTCTGCCCTGCAAATTGCTACATAATAGCCCAATTGTCTGGATAAGTTTAGTCCATTACATTTCTTGTTATCTTTTCCCTTTAACTTACTATGCCCCCAGTTGGCCTTCTATACTTGTACACTGTCTTGCTCTTTTTAGCCTGAAAACCCCTTCAGTTGTAGTTTTTATGGCTAACTATTCTTCTGGTTTCTTCGTAGGCCTTGCTTCTTTGCCACCTTCAGGTCTTGACTCAAATGCTATGTCCTTATAGAGATGTTGTCTAACTCCACCACCTGAAGTAATTCCTTCTCAATAATCTATCAAGTTTCCCTCAATGGCATTATCACAATGTGCAAGCCTTTATGTCAGATATCTTATTATTCTCTTTTCTTTCTTTCTTTCTTTCTTTCTTTCTTTCTTTCTTTCTTTCTTTCTTTCTTTCTTTCTCTTTCTTTCTTTCTTTCTTTCTTTCTTTCTTTCTTTCTTTCTTTCTTTCTTTCTTTCTTTCTTTCTTTCTTTCTTTCTTTCTTTCATACCAGGGATTGAACTCAAGATCTTGTGCTTGGCAAGCAGGTGGCTAAGCTGCTAAACCATCTCCCCAGACCCTAGGGACGTTGTCATTCTTCTTTGCTGTTTGTATCCTACCACCTAGCACAGTACCTTGCAATGCATCTGTTACTGGGCTTAGTAGATACTCAGATTTGTTTTAATGTTGGACTGAGAAGCTGTAGTTGTCTGGATCTCCTCTGCATGACTGAGAGGGAGAATAAAAGTTCTGGGGAAGAAGTAAATCTGGATAGGCCTGGTAGACTGCCAGTCCAAGGCTAGGACCAGAGTTGAGGTTCTGAAAAAAATAAATAAAAGAAATCCTTAAAAATAGTTAGGATAGATATATAGCTATGTTTTCTTAATTCAAGAAGAAAGATTTGTACTAGCAGTGTTTGGATAGGATATCATGTCTGCATCTTGTGCTATGAATGACTACTACAAGGACAGCAAAATGCAATATATTAATTGTAATTCTCTTACCAACCTGTTTTGAAGCTGTGTCATTGCAATGCTTTTCTCAACAAAATTAATTAAAAAAGAAAGAAACCCTATACCTAGACACTTATGCTGAGACATTAAGGAAGAGATGAACCATTAAATGGCAAAATGCAAATGGTTAAAAAAGAAGGTACAGAGCCAAAAGTCAGAGGCAAGTCACTCCAACTAGAAAAGGAGTGAATAGGCAAAGAACAAATGAAAAGAGAACTAGAAAACTTTGAGCAACATTACTGGAGGGAATCACAACCAACCGGTAGTAAAGAAAAGGCTTGACTGAGATCTTCAAATGAGGTTGAAGACCATATTAGCAATTTAGAATGAGAAAGGTAAAATACAGTATTGACTCTGGAGATTTGTATAGAGGGTGAAGCAAGATCTAAGGTTGAGTATCAAAGAATTAAGAAAGAAGGGGTCAAATACTCTTGAGAATGAAAATTGGAATTAAGAATTTCAGAGGTAAATATGTTCTGTGATGATAATGGGTCTAGGATCTGGCTATAGTGGAGCAGAGGTAAAGATAACTTGAGATGAGGAAGCCCACAAGCCAAGAAGCCAGGGGACTTTGAGCCTTCCATATGAGAACATCAAGCAAATGACAGGATTTGAGGTAGAGAGGAATGATAGAATCTTCTAGTAGTACGTAGGATGTCTAGTAGTAAATCTTTGTATTAAGCGGGATGTCAGTAAATGAGAACAGTAAGGAAAAACAGAGGAGAAGTAGTGTACGCATTGAAGGAGGAAGAACGTAGAATGTGTAAAAGCTGGATGCGAAGAAAATTCCAGTGCTGTCTCTTGTTCTTAGGCTATGAATGAATGAATCTGTGAAAAAATAGGGCTCCAGAGGAAGTGTTTTACTTTATTTTTTCAATATATTGCTGTTTTTTTCATTAAAATCAGACTGACTATAAATCCATTTGAAAATAGTAGACATATTTACAATGTTGTATTGTCTAATTCATGAGCTGTTATATTGTTTTGCACGTTCAGATACTCAAGTTCTAAGTGACTTTTTAAAAATAAATTTATTGAGAAATAATAGCAATGAAACAGTTTCAAAACTGATTAGTAAGACAGTTTCAATAATTAATACATTGCATATTGTTCTCTTAGTGGTTATTCATTGTACATGCAGACCTGATTTCCTCTCCACAAACACTATTAGCACAAATCCTCCTATTCACTGAATTAAGAGAATGTAGCTGTATATCTGTCCTATTCTGAATATACAGATACAAAATGGTCACTTTAGATGGTCCTTAAAGCAGACTCTGAGATAAGTAATAAGTGATTTGTTTGGAGATGGTAATGAAAGAAAATACCCTTGAAGCAGCCAAGGAGTAAGACAAGAAAGGGAAAAAAGTCAATAAAAAGATGTGTTACAAAGCACTACTGTATGTAACTGGAGTTCAATCATGCTGGTGAATCCTAGGAAGCTGTGTAGAACTTTCACCTTGCAGTTATTCCACCTGAGGGACAACCTATTCTTGTCAGTCTCTGATTCAGAGCTGTCCTAGGGAATTTGTTAATCTCCTATAACTCCTGGCTTCCTATTTGCATAGGCACAGAGGCCCCTGGAAGCCAAAGAAAAGCTTACACAGAGGCTTAGGAGCTGGTACTGAAAGTCAGATTGGCACAGACAAAAATGATAAGGGCCAAAGGGATGTAAGCAAAACACCAACAGTGTTTGCTACAGAAAGCAATGTACAAAGAAGCCAGAATCAGCCAGGGAAAAGTTTGAAAACCATTCTCAAAAAGAGGATAAAATTGTGTAATTTAGTTTAGAATAGGCATTTAAAAATAATTGTAAATTAAAGTTGAATTTACCCACATGGCACCATGTGGTGACTTAATAATATTATTCCTAATTGATACATTTCCTGGCTGGTATGAGGCTTTAACCTTCACTACCAATTCAGAAAAGGCCATGGCGATAGTCAAGGTAGGTCTCAAAGACATTTTTTCCAAGTTTGGACTATTCTATCCCTTTCAGAGTGACAATAGACCTTGTTTTACCTCTCAAATAACTCAGGGGGTGGCAAAGGCTTTTAAGAATAGAGTACGATCTGTATTCTATGTGAAGCTTCAGTCTTCTGGAAAGATCAAGGGAACCAATCAGACACTAAAGCAAACTGACAACACATTGTCAAGAGATATCTTTGTCCTGGTTTCAGTTATTGCTAGGAGGAATCATGATGGTTCAAAACATTTTGCAAATAGTGCTGAATAAAAGTTTACTTGAGATGTAAAACCACTTTCACCTTTTGATATAGTAGATCCAGTGACCAGGATACTCTTATAATATCTTATTAATCTAGGCCAAGTATGACAGGTTATGCAAATATAATGTGAACAGAGTCCTGTCAACTCCTGGCCCTGGGGAAACAGTGTCTGTCTATAGAACATAAAGTGCTCATAAAAACTTGGAAAGAAGGGACTCACACAAACAACTAAAACTGAAATAGTAAGGCCCCTTTTCAGTGATCTTTGCCACACCCACTGCAATAAAGGTGGCAGAGATAGCTAATTAGATTAGTCTTCCTAAGGTAAAGCCAACCTCCCTTGAACTGTCTGAAGAAAAAAAAATCACCCAAAAGGGAAGAGCTACTTCTGTGAGGCTCTGGAAGACTTGAGACTTCTTTTCAGAAAGCAAGACTCTAGGTATAGATAAGTAAATGGGATTTTGCTAAGGCCGTGGTTCTCAGGGTCTTGATAATTTATCTCTCTTTTACATACTCTCTCCTCCATAGAAAGCATGAAAATCTGATCTGCTCCTCACATTTGTACATCCCTAACTTAAGGGTAAAGTCACAGTTCAATAATCACTAACTCTTTTCTCATTGTCTTCTAATAGATTTTTCCTTCAGCCCAGCCAGTGAGCCACAACACTCCAAGGTAGTTGGAGAGCACATAATTCCCAGTAGGTAGAGGCTATAGCCCCTTCCAGTAGGAAGTACATATATAAAGATAGAGGCCTTCACTCCCTCAGCAACCCATCATTATGGAGATATGTTGGGGGAGGGGATCAGGAAGGTAGGGTGTGGCCAAAACTAGCTGGGCAAGTAGGCATGATCTATTAATCCCAGGAAACATGCCCAGAATAGTTCTTGAAGCTCTGCATGTGAACTTCCATTCACAACTTCAACAGGTTTTCTTAAAAAGAGGCATGAGAGGGGCTAGGGAGATGGCTCACTGGAATATGTGCTTCCCTGGCAAGCACAAGAGCCTGAGTTCAATCCCCGGTTCCACCGCAAAAAAAGGAAGCAGGCCATGTAAAATAAAATTATCAGAAAAAAGAGGCATCTGAGAGATTTATTAGAGGCAGATAAAGGGTGCACTTAAACAGATGTGGGTGCTCAGGGAAATGAGGCACAATGCAGTTGGAAGTGGAAATCTTTTATTTGTTTGTTTTAGGCTTAGTTTTAGTCTCACTCCAGCTTGGTGGATGATGGGTGGGGGGAAGATGGCTCATTTCTAGTGAGATAATGGTCTGTTCTACAAGAAATACTAAAAAGGTGGTCCCTTCATGGGTGATGTAGCATGAAATTCCCAGTAGGTAGGGGTTACAGACCATTATGGCAGGAAGTAGACACAGGAAGACAGAGACCTCCATTCCCTCAGCAACTCATTATTATGGACTGTTTACTTGTGAGTAAAAGGGATTGGGCAGACCCATTTGTAGTTGAAAGGGAGTTGCCCAGACGTGCTGTTTGGGGAGAATTAAAACAAAGGAAACAAATCAGGTTTGTGTTTTGAAGCTGCAGTTTCTCTTTAAAGTATAATTTTTAAAATCTCAATTTCCTTGTCTCCTTTCTACCTAACTTTAATTCTTGTATCCTACCTCATTCTCCCCACCCACCCACCTAGACTTTGGTCTCTTATTCTCAAGGGGTTGAAGAAGGTCAATTGCCCAGCTTCAGTAACTGCTTCAGGCTGAGGAGGGGCACTGACGCTGCCTAGGCAGGGATCTGAAAGTACCCTCCTGACTGATGTAAGGGAGACATAATAGCAATTTCCCCTTTATGAAGACTATCTTTAGATAGTTTGAAAAAGAGGGCGTGTACATATAAGATGTAAGCCCGCAACAGTGAATCCTGCAACAGGTAAGAATTCTACTGCCTAGCATCATGGCCAAAAAATGAGGACTTGTCCCAACTAGGTTGTTACAGGAAACCAGGATGCCAGCCAGTCATTAAAGAATATTAAATCTGGCTAGAGAAAAATTTTTCCCATGGCTTTTAGATGGGGGGTCTCAGTTTTTGGCCTTTGACAGATATTAGACCTGGTTGCAAATATTAAATGTGTTGCACTTTGTAGCTGTTATATCAAATTTTGAAGTTTTACCCAATAATCTTTGAAAGATGATGCCCACCATCACAGCCTAGATGCACTACAAGTGGGCAATTGTCCACACATCCAGCCTGAATCCTTGTTAATGCTTTTGGCTACTGCTGGGCCCAGTCAAGGAAAACATTAGTTCCTCTATTGGAAAATGGTATAAGGGTTAGGAAAAAGAAACGAGTAGTCTGATTTTGATTTTAGTAGACAAAGTATTTCTGTGGAAAAATATATTTAGGTCAAATGGACTTATCTAGTTTATCCTGAATCAGCCTCCTTAATCTTCTTGAAGAGTATTCATGCATCCTTAAAAGGCTCACAGGAGTACTGATCACAGGTCTCTGTCTCCTGGACTTTTGATCCTACATTGCCAAAAATTACTAAAGGCTCATCAAGGGTGCTGTCCACTTTGTGGAGAGGGGCCTTGAGGGAATTTGGGCACCTTTAGTTTACTAGGGCAGCCAACAAAGGAGCAGGTGGCCTTCCCCCCCCCCCCCCCCCTTTGGACGAGAGGGCAGTCTTACTTTCAGTTCATCCCACTTTATAGTGAGGACACATCCCAAGTAGAGAAGGGACTCAGCTTCCTGCCATTCTTTCACAAGTGTCCAGGCTGTCCCAAGTGGTAGCAGCCATCTGGACTCTTATTCTCCTTCCTTCTAGGTGGAGAGTCTTCGGGCCATTCTAAAAAGGCAGGATTCTGTTTTCTAATGCCAGAGTAAAAATTGGGCCTGTTTCTGTGCCTGTTGTCATTTACCCTGGGTCTTGGTACTTGCTACTACTTTGTCCCTGTTGTTGAACAACCTGAAGACCAGATTTAAAAATTGGTTGATAGGGGTCTGAGGACTCATAGCCTGCATTTGAAGTTTTCTATGAATATCTAGAGAAGACTGCTTAGAGCATTCAGAAGTTCAACTTCTATAAGGTCTGACTGCTTTAGTAGGCCCAGACTGTACAAGATGTGCATATAGGTCTTGATATAGGTCCATAAATACATGCACATATAGTATTTATGTCCACATTCTTATAAAATAGATCAAGCTAGAATATTGCATTATTTTTTTAACTTTTTCCCCATTTCCCTATCCTCCCTTCAACATCTCCTCCCCTCTCCATTTCCAAAAGCTTTGTTTCCATGTTTTCCCTCTTTTCATATTTTTAAAGTTTATCTCTTCTTTCTTTTTGCCCTCCACTCTGTACTATCCCATACTGACTTACAAATAAACAAATCATCTTTTTCCTTTACAAATACTTCCCAATTTCTCATAATATAGCATAAAGTTAGCATTTGAGGAACAAATACTGATTTACCCATGCTCCAGAATGGTATATTGTACGCCTCCAAGATTTCCCTTGTGTACTTCTGGAAATGGATAAAGACAAGAAAAAACAGAAGATGGGAACCTGGGTCAGGAACAACCCTCTAAAAGCGGGTCACACCACAGGTGTGCTCCAAACCAGAGTCAGGGCACATGAATGGTTACTGCATTTTCCAGAGTCAAAACTGCTCAACTCAGGGCTGGGGAGATGGCTCAGTGGAATAAGCTCTTCCCTGGCCAAGCACAAGGGCCTGAGTTCAACCCCTGGT
>PVKA01018454.1:0-43816 GCA_004027165.1 Ctenomys sociabilis | reverse complement strand
GCGCCACCACACCTGGCTTTCACTTCTCTTAATGTTCACTCTTTATCTGTAAATGTGTTACCTGGCGGTGCTGAGTGCAGGCCTGAAGGAAAGGAAGCCTTGTTTGTCCGGAAGTAGGTGCCGCGGCCCTGCGCCTTCCCTCCCAGGGCTGTGCGATGCTAGCACAGGCGCTACCACAGAGCTACAGCCCAGCCCTCACGTGTGAGTTTATAGAAATAAAATAGTAATTTTGCCTATTTGGCATAAAGGAGTTCCAGGAAAATTTCTTGGGGCGGGGGAGCATTCCCAGTGTTTGGTTTGGGTGCTTTAGTTTGCCGTACTGGGGATGGAACCCAGAGCCCTGCACCCAACACAATAGCGATGCACACACCGGGAGGAGCTAGCCCTAGTGTCGAGGGTCACTCCGGGGGGGGGGCTCTAGGATCAGCACAGGGCTAGGGCCCAATGCACTTCATAAGGGGAGCTAAAGACAACCCTCAGTCCATGTTGAAATTCCATGTCCTTTACAGGCAGCAAAGGTCTTTGGAGCTTCATTCTGGAGGCACCCCGAGGTCCCTTCTAACTAAAAGGAAATTGGCCAGGTGTTCGTTTATTTGTTCGCGCTCTCAAACACTTAAGCCCCCACTACGTGGCAGGCACGCTGGGCTCCAGGAGCTCACCATGGAGTGGAGGAAGGCAGTAAAGAAATAAACTACAAGGCAATCAGAACGTGTGGGAAATGTCCAAACTTAAAAGATTTTTAAGCGAACAAGATAGCTCAGCGGACTAAAATGCATGCTTAGGCAAGCTCAGGCACCACAGTTCGATACCCTGTACCACATCGCCATGCTGGCCCCGCCCCTGGGCGGGCTGAGCCAGCCTGGTGCCCGGGTGTGGTGATGAATGCTTGTAATCCCAGAGCTGGGGAGGCTGAAAGCAGGAGGGTCACCACAAGTACTAGCTGCCTAGTGAGGCAGTGCACAACAGCCAAAGGTTTTTTTTTTTTTTTTTTAATTATGGCAAGTCACACATTGCCATTACCCCCCCCACACCCTGATCACACTTATCCTACTTTCTACAGCAGTTCTGGAAGTCCTCTTTAGGGAGTGTCTCCAGCTACCCTGCAGGGGCCTCCTGGATGTCCTGAATCCACTAAAAACATCTACCTTTCATGGTCATTCTGACTGTGGGGAAGAGCCAGAAGCCACCCAGTGCCAGATCCAGTGAGCAGGGTGCGTGAGAGGGGCTGTCCTAGGTGTGAGCAGCAGCAGTCACTGTGGTTAGTCATCCCTCAGGACAGAATGGTAACTGCCGGCAAGAGACGGGCCGGCCTAGTGACCAGGTACAAGAGACCCTGAAGCAAGGATGTTGCCGGGGCGGAGACCAGCAGGCCGTGGCCCCTGGGTGTGCAGAGGGGCAAGGTGCTAATGTGACGTGTGGGGGCTGAGGGAAAGGGGGCAGGGGCATAGGCAGAGTGGCACCTGGCCTAGGCACCCCCAGGAACTGCAACCCTCCCCCATTTGTCACTGAAGCCTTGGGAATCCACCTTTGGTGGCCGCAGAGGACAAGAGAAGGGGCCTGGCAGGAAATGACAGCCCTTGTAGACCCAGAGAAAGGGGGCACCCAGCTCCGGAGGCCCCACATGGGCAGACACCGATGGCCCACTTGGGAGAGCTTGAGAGAGAGCCGTGCTGGGCAGATCTGGTCCTCACCCTTCCCTGAGCCGCAGCTACCGTCTAAATCCTAGACTACTTACCAAGCACCTTCTGAGCACCAGGGCTCATGGGTAAGTCCCATGAGGTGCACTGTCATCAACCCCAGTCTACAGACGGGTGAACTGAGGCCCAGAGATGCTATCCAACCCCCACAAGATCACACAGCTCTTAACTGGCTTTGCCAAACAGATTCATCCTTGCAAATCTGTTTTGGACTCTGCGGAAGCAGACGTGTGTGATCCGATACAGCGTGCTCTACCTAGAGCCTAAGGTCCAGCAAGACCTGGTCTTCTCTCTGTGACCCGCCCTCCTGTGTGCTAGACAGAGTCTGGGTCCACCAGGGGCAAAAAAAACCCCTCCAGCCTGTCGAAAGTAGAGACCAGGCAGGCCCCGGGTGGGTGGGAGATGCTTGGCACGTTTTACTCATTCAACCTCATTAGACATTCGCTGAAGGCCAGTGGAAGCGCAGAGATATAAAGGGCTTTCCAAGCTGGGCACAGTGGCGCAAACAGGGAAGCAGAGGCAGGAGGATTGCAGGTTCTAACCCAGCCTGGGTAACTTAGCCACTTAAGGAGACGGTGACTCAAAATCAAATATAATGGCCGGGGAGATGGCTCAGGAGAATAAGTGCTTCCCTGGCAAGCGCAAGGACCTGAGTTCAACCCCTAGTTCTGCAAAAAATAAAAAATAAAATAAAATAAAGGGTTGGAGATGTAGCGCAGTGTGAAGGTCCCAGTTTTGATTCCTAGTACTAACATTAGAAAAGGACCTTTCAGAACCAAGACCAGGAGCTGGTGCTGACAGAAAGATACTCATGTACTCTGGGGAGGGTGCCGAGGCTTCCACCAATACCTGGGGGCAAGGGCTCAGAGGTGACCCTGGAGAAGAGGGGAATGCAGAGGGGGCATGGAGGAGGAGAGTTCCCAGGAGCTTCCTGCCGCTGGTAAGGACCTGAGAGGCAGCCTGGGGTGGCGGCGAGCCGGGGGGGCTGTGGACACTCTAAGGGTGGCACCAGGAGCCTCAGCTGGAGGAGAGGTGGCCGGTCCCCTCCTAGTCCTGCAAGCAGCATCTTCTACAGCGACGCCACGACCGGCCCAGGTCCCCACAGGCCAGGCCTGATTCTCAAGCCGGTGGCTGCACCATCCATATTCATAGCTAGAAACTGAAGGTGATGCCACCACCAGAGCAGCCCACCGAGGCCCTGCCCGCATCCTCTTGCCTTTAAATGTAAGGTCAGAGGGAGGGAGAACTGCTCCTTCTAAAGCCCGGTTTCCTTAATTTGTTTAACAAAAGACATCTCTATGCTCTGTGGCCTCTTAATTTCTGGAGATGTTAAAGTGCAGAGAATTAAAGAATCAATGGGCAATTAAGGAGGCGCGGGCAGGTTCTAGCCGAGAGCGTATTATTTATTTATTCAGTCAGCCACGCTCATTTTTAAAGAGCTAACTTTCCATTTTGTTTCTGACATCAAAATAAATCAAACTAAACTGTACACGTCATAGCTGAAAAAAAAATATTTACATGATCCATTGCCTCTTGGAAGCCTCAGTAGCCACTTACAAAAAAGGAAAAGGGAATTTTTTCATTGTCAAAGAGAAAAACAAGATGAATCCATCCTGTACTGACATCCTCTTTAAGACACAGATGCGGTTGGAAAGATAGAATAAGGTTTTAATTCACTCGTGAGTTTTTCCATCCTAGTTCGGGCTTCTTTCTGATCTCGGAGCCTCCATCTCTCTGAATTGTCTTGGGAGAGCTGCAAGATTCCAGTCCAACTTCACGGTGGTGCGCTGGTGAAATTTCAGGGCCGGAGGCCACAAACAGGCAGAGTTGGGGCCACGCCTCTGGTCTAGGCCATTTTTACCTAAAGCGGGGTCCCTTGCCCCCCCCTTCGCCCCCGTCTCTCCTAGGGGGAGACATCAGAGGCTATGCCTTGGCTCTAAAGAGAAATACCAGATCGCTAGCAGCCTCCTAAGCGACGACGGTTCTCCGGGCCAGCAGTGGCAGAGCCCCGAGGAATTAATTAATTACTCCGGGCTGGCCCGGGGCCTTTCGCACCCCTTCACACCCCTGCGCACCCCACCTCTCGCTGTCCCCAACGGGCGCTCTCTCTGCTGGCTTCCCACTCCCCGAAGCGTCTTTCTAGGGTCCCCCAAGGTGGGTTCTAGGACAGCGGTATGCACCACAACCACTTCGCGTGTGGCGAGTTTGATGCAGTGCGCCTGGGGCAGCGGCTGAGAATTTGCAGTTGTTCTAAGTTCATTACTTGAAAGGGCGCTGCCCCCCCCCTCCCCCCCGCCCTTAGGTGCTGAGCAGGCAAGGCGGCCGAGCGAGGGGACGGATCAGTAGCTTGTACTCTGGCGCCATCTCGTGGCCGCATCTCACAGCAGCAGCGCGGCGCGGTTTGCGTTGGGTGACCCTGAGAATCGTATCCCCTCTCACCGAAAGCTTCAGGGCTTGTGTGGAACATCACGTTCACTTTTGGTTTTGTTTTCGTGGTTTTTGGGATAGGATCTTGATGTGTAGTCTGGGCTGCCCTTGAACTCACTGTGGAGCCCAGGCTGGCCTCGAACTCAGGGCGACCCTCCGGCCTCAGCTTCCCAAGTGCTGTTATCTCTTTCTTAGGCAAGCTTTTTATAGAAGTTAAATAGTCACTTTTTATCCTCTTGACCACGACAGAGAAACAGGATCATTAACAGACTGCCCCAAGTCACCAAGTGTGGAACTGCGACAGGACAGGTGTTCTAAGGCCAGAAATTCTAATGTGTGCCAGTGACGTTGGCATCTGACCTCCAGAAATCTCTCTCCCAAAGCACAATAACACTTTGGCAAACAGCAAAACAGTCACCCAGATTACACAATAATACACCCTGGTTCTGAACCTGGCTTGGTGGGCATACCTATAACCCCAGTACTCTGTGAGGCTGAGGCAGGAGGATCACAAGTGTGAGCCCTTCTCAGGCAATTTAGTAAGCTCGTGAGACCTTGTCTCAAAAAATGAAAAGGAGGACCAGAGAGATAGCTCTGCGGTCTAAGGGCCTGCCTGGAAAGTGCAAGGACCCAGGTTTGATCCCTGGTACCATATGCTGTGCCGGCCACTGAAACCGGGTGTGGTGGTGCGTGCCTGTAATCCCAGCGCAGGGGAAGCTGAGACAGGAGGATCACTAGGAGTCTGAACTGCATAGTGAAACACTGTGTCAAATAAAAAGTTTTTTTTTTTAAAGAATAAATAAATAACAAGGGGAAGGGGCGTAGCTCAGCCCTAAAGCTGCAGGTCTGACCTCTAATACTGAGTAGACAAACCTGAATGAACCCAGAGCTCAGTCCTAAATGCCCCCTAGCAGTGGAGTTGCGTAGGAAACCAGGGTTCCATCCTGTTGCAAGCAAGTAAGCAAACTTGTTTAAGAAGTCAAATCTGCCCCAAATTTAAGAGGCCTGAGTCTGGCCGGGCGACTGACGAAAAACGCCGATTTCTAAAGCCATTCTTGGGAACTTCTAAGAGCCCTCTCGTTAGAGAAACGCTCAGAGAGGGCCTGACCTCCTATTCTGCTGCCCACCCAACCCAGCACCAACCAACAGACCCAAGCTGGGCCACACGTGCACCCCTAGCTCCCCGCTAGTCACTCACCCTGTGCAAACAGGGCTCGCAGGTTGTATTTTGCTTAACCCACTATATACAATGCATTCTTTTGAAATCGTTTGTTCTTCTCAAGTCTATATCATTTCCAGGGCTCCGAAGCTCCAGGTGACCCAACAGCTACCATATTGGATCGTGCAGTTCTCCATGCTGTGTCGCCCCCTGGTGGAGAAGTTTCGCTTTCGGCAGATCCGCGTCATTACCTGAGCACTTGCTTCGCACCACGCCCTGCGTGCAGAGCTTACGCGCTTTACGCTTCTTCAGCCTCACTTCAAACTTGTGTGAGAATCTCACCATGCAGAGCCAGGTGTGGTGTGGCTCACGATCCTAATCCTAGGACTTGGGAAGCTGAGGCAGGAGGATCATCGTGAATTTGAGGCCAGCCTGGGCTACAAAGTAAGACCCTGTCTCAAAAAAAAAAAAAAAGTGCAGAGGACACCAGCAATGGGCCTCTACCACTGCCACGTTCTATGTCCAGGGGACCCAGGGTGAGAACTAAGTGGCAGGGAGCCCAGGCAGCGGCGTTACGAGGTTGAGACCAATCCACTTTGCAAAGATAATGAAGGAGAGACTTAGACACTAAGAGGAGGACTGGCTGGGAGCCGGACTGGAACCGTTTGTCTGGTTGGACAGGGTTTGTGGCAGTAAGTGGCAGAAGATTGGGGATTTATGGCAAGGTTACTGGGAAACTCACCGAAGGGCAATTGGAAGAGCTCGACCAGTGCAGCCTTCTCTCTAGAGCAGCAATTCTCCCTCCTGGCAGCAACTCAGACATGAGTGAGCTTCTACAAATCCCAGTACACAAATAAATTCTGGAGCTAAACACTGTCTGCCCTCTGATCCACCAATCCTCCCGACTGGTGTGAGTCTAAGAGAAATGAACACATACATACACTGACCCTAAAACTCATCCCAGAAGCCCTATGCATCACTGCCCAGAACCGGAAGCCTAAATGAACATAAACCAAAAGTCTGCTTTGTCATGGAAAACACAGGACAGAATGACAATGCAGTCACAGCTCAGACCTGAGGGTGAATAGAAGCTTCAGGAGGCTGGGGAGCAGACAGGATGGTCCCACCTCCTCTGAGAGGTTCCAGAGTAAACAAAGCTCATCTTAAGGTCAGAAAACAGTAGTGGCTCCCTCCCTGGGGAGAGGTACCCACCAGACAGGGGCATGAATGAAATTCCTGAGTGGGAGAAACTTCCCTTGTCTTCATCCAGTGATCTTGGGTTACACAGACAGATCCAAGTAGAAGATGGCATTGCATACCACGCTGCGGACACATGCTCTCCATGCACCTTTGTGTCCCAAAGGTAACGGTTTTCAAACACCTTTCATCACATACCTGCAGCCCAGACCAATTCAGCCTGCCTTTCTGAGTGTGGGTCTCGGCTCCAGTCGTTTTCAAAGTGAGTCCTAAGGGCAGCCAGAGTTGGACACTACTGCCCAATACTAGTGCTCAAACTTGGATGGACACACAACTCAGTCTGAGAGTCATTAAAATGAAGGTGAAAGCCCAGTGCGATGGTGTGTGTCTGTAATCTCGGCACTCTGTAATCCCGGCACTGGGGAATTTGAGGCAGGAGCTCAGTAGGCCCAGCTATTCAGGAGGCTAAGGTAGGAAGATCACTTGGGCTGAAGAGTTCAAGACCAGTCTGGGCAATGCCACAAGATTGTTTATTCTGTCCCAGTAAACAAACAGAGTTCAGAAAGGTAGGCCTGAAATTCAGCTCTCAGAGGCCACTAGTGATATAAGGGAATGAGACTCCTGACCTGAAAGGTACCTGGATGAGTTCATGGTCTCTAAAACTAAAGAATGAATTTTGGAACAATAGAGGGTAAGAGGAGAAAATACTTATTGGAGGGAAGAAAGCTCTTGTCTGAGATATGGACCGAAAAGAAACCCAAGCGTGTTGCCCCAGGAAGCTGTCTCTTCTAGAGATTTTTATATTGTAAAACTGTGTAGTGAGGCGGGTCTCGGGTGGAAAACAGGAACTCCCTAGGTGGGCATGAGGTAGGCCAAATATACGGTCAACCAATGAGATTACAAGCACCATTGTTCAGGTAAAATTGATTAAAGCCAGGACAAAATAAAAGAGTGAGTCACATAGCAAGTGGGCATGAATACAGAACAGGGGCTTTTCCTGGAGGGGGCTGGGTCAGTGACTCTTCCTGGCTTCCTCAAGGTGAGACTCATTCAGAATGTCAGTTCTGGATTCCTATTTTAGGGAAGTACGTGCCTGCATTTGTTCATTCTTTTGTCTTGAGGTCTGGCCCACAGCAAGGGTGTCTCTCCCCCCAAATTGCAAAGTGGCCTTGTCTTCCATACTGTCTCCTTGAAGGCCTGGCCCTGTCTCACTGCCTAGAATATTTCTAGCTAACTCAGCTGCCGGCAATACTAGGTCCACATTTGCTACTTAGAGAGAGCTGGCCGGCCTGTTCTGGGTTACTTCCTGGAGGTCGAGGTTCTGGGTCTGATTTCTAGACTACAGGACACTCACCAGGAGGGGGTGGGTCACAGGGCACAGAGCTGCCCTCCACATAGACCAAAAGGAAGCTGAGATCCTGCTGTTTTCAAAATCTAAAGAATTCATAGGGGTCTTCCTGTGAAAGAGTAGACATTTATGGCTCTGCAGGGCTTTTGCTCTCTGCCCCAGGGACCCACGCTTTTGTGTAGCACACACAAGCATAGGCAGTATGTAAACAAATGGCCATGGCTGTTTCAGTAAAACTTTATTGGCAAACACAGGACCTTGGTTTCCTTGATGCTGTCACTGTGTGTTCTGGGTGTGGCAGGACTGACTCTTTCTGAAAGAGACACCAGACACTGACAGTAGTGTCTCCTGGAAAGAAAGGTCTCTGGATGGTATAGAAAGTAGCCCTTTACCCTGGTCACCTGCATGTGTCTTTTTGAGCTCGTCACACACCTAAAAGTTAAAACGAGAAAGGCAGCCTCCTGAGAAGATATGCTCACTGGTTCCTTGCTTCAAGCATCAGCAGGAGGAGCTGCAGGGCTCCCACCTCAGCACGGGAAGCCCCTCCTGGAAGCATCCTGTCCATAAGATCCCTGAGGCACCAGAAACGGAAGTGGAGGGGTCCTGTGCCTTGCGACCTCCCTCCCAGCGGTGACCAGGATCCTGAGAGAAGGGAAGGGAAGGCTCTGCCTAGGCAGGCTCTGTCTGCCTGGAATCATGGGCCCAACTCTCCGGAGCGGCTCCCTAAGGCTCTGTTGTCCCATCTTTGTAGCCCCCAAGCAGGCCCTTAGTGGAGCAACCAGAGCTTCTTCCTGTCATCGAGCCAGCTCCATCCCAGGTCTGGCAAGGAGGTGCTCGCCTTCCCTACCTAGAGGCTCGGCGCTTCTCAGATGCTGCCTGTGCCCCACAGATGCCAGCTGGCCCTGTTTCTCGCAAGAAACAGCCAAGATTGGAGATCATTTGCTTTGTAAAAACACGAGTCAGCCTCATTAAGAGCAATCTTCAGCAAGGCCCATATTTGCAGAACGGATTAGTTAAAAATCAAACCTGGCAAGCGCATCCGTGTTAGCCTGCCTCACCCCCTTTAACAGAGTAAGGGGTTACAGGCCCAGAGACAGCAGGGAAGCTGTCTCCTGTCAGTCAGAATGTGCAGCACGGGCAGCCTGAAGGCTGGAGCCCTACAGGTCTGGGGTCTGAAAGCTCACTGAGCAGGCCAGGCCAGCCCAGCCCACAGGGACAGGTGGCCTTCAATCACCGTGGCTGGTGGCGGGTCTGGTCCTCACCCCACACACCTTGGAGGGCTGGCTGCAGCTCTCCCCATGCCCTCTCCACCCAGGGACCAAGGTGGAAGGCTGAGCATCTCTGGGAATGTGGCAGCGAGAGGGGAAGCTCTGTGGGCCCTGCCTGACACACGCAGCCTTCACCCTGCTTCATCGACCAGGAGCCCCGTGGCTGGCCACACGTCAGCCTAGCAGGGCTACGATGCACCGCCTCACTGTGGGGAAGGCTAATGTGCTATTTGGCAAGCAGCTACCAGGTGTGCCCAGTGTTATGGTGAGCATCTAGACGCATCCCTAGAACCTTGCACAGTCATAGGGCTTTTACAGAGATGGCTGGACCCAGGGTGTGTGACATTAGGATTAAGGACATGTGATTGGCTTGGCATAGTTCCGCCTAGGATTAAGGGTGTAACTGCTACACTCCGCCCAGGGCAGGTAACCTGCATACAGTGCTCTTGCTTGCTTTGCTACCTTCTGCCTGCTATGAACAGCTGCCCTTTGCCGTGTGCCACCCTGTGTTGGAGCCAGCTGATTAGGGACTGAAACACTACCAGCTGTGGGCTAAATAAACCTTTCTCCCTTTACCTTTAGGTGCCAGGTATTTTGACTCAGCCACAAGAGAAGTGACTCAGATCCTAGCCGTCTGCCGGTTAGGCAGACAGCACAATCTCTCTGGCTCGCTGCTCAGGGGAGAACCTGGTTCCCTGGAAGCAAAGTAGGTGCATGGGGTTGGGCAAAGCAGGAAGGAACGGCAGCACAGTGCACTGCTTTTGTAAACTGCAAAAACAGCATAGCATTTTATGCCACAGGGTCACCTTCCACACAGCAGGCGACAGCTGGAGATGAATTGAGGTGGGCACCCACTGCCTCACCAGAGACTGATGGGGAAGGGGTTGGTTATCTAAGTCTGGAACTCAGAACAACTAGAAACCACTTCAGGGTTCGCAGTGTTACCCTCCCACAGTGCCTAGGGGAGAGGTGGCCATAGGAGATGGCTGCAGGCAGGGAGAGACAGAAAGGGAGCCCTGAGAAGCTAATGCTCTAGCCAGGAAGGACACGGCCCCTCTAACCAGGCCCTTCTAACCATGGTGAGAAGCCAAGCTGGGCTGGGTCTGGAGGTGCCTACTTAGCCCCTGCCCTGGTGCCCACATCCAGTACAGATCAGGGGTCTGATTGCCCCCGACGGCAAGGACAAGCCTGGCCAGGAACTTTCTCAGAAAGAGAAATTTTCTCTTTCTGAGTTCATTTTTTTCACTTTAATATTTCTCCTTCTAATTTTCTATTTTTTTATTTTTCTTACCTCTGCATACCGCTTACCTTCTATCTTTTTTTTTTTTTTTTTTCCCGGAACTGGAGATTGAACTCAGGGCCCTTGTGCTTGCCAGGGAAGCACTTATTCTACTGAGCCAGCTTTTATCTTCTATTTCTTTTTTCTTTAGTTACTTTTACCTAATTCTATAAATATCTACTCCTTCATAGGGTTCTTTGTCTTACTTTTTTCTCTTCTTTTTCATCTCCTGTTGCTTAATTTTCCAAAATTTTCTTCCATTCTCAGTCCCCTGTATCTTTAATAGTATAAATACCATTAAGATTTATCCATCCTTAAATAGTTAGCTCTATACCTGTTGAATTCTTTTCAGCCAGTGGAAGTATAGTTGTCACACTTAGTATGTCAGTATTTGGTTTGTCTTGGTGTTCATACAAGATCAGATTAAGGTTGTACCTTAATGGTTCTTACAGCATGTCAAGGGCCAATGAGTTAGCTCAGCAGACTAAGCGCCTGCTTAGGCAAGCACAGGGACAGAGATTTGATCCTCAGCACTGTCCCCAGCTCTGCCCCTGGGCATGCTGAATCAGCCACTGAAATCCTGGCTAAAGACAGGTGGATCACTGTGAGTCTAGACTGTGCAGTGAGACCCTGTAACAACCAAATACATTAAAACAAAACAAACAAACAGAAACAACCTATGGCATGTCAGTATCTAGTTTGTCATGGATGATATTACTATTGCTAATTTCCTTGACATTTCCAGGGTCAAACAGTCATTGCTATTGATAGGTTTTCTCTGCATACCGATACCCAGATTATCTTGGTGACAATAACAACACTGCAGTCCATTCCCAGAGAACAGGGTGCTAGGCTAATTACACCTCTTCCTCCCCTCCCAATTTTTTTTAAAGATCAAGGCTTTATTATTATTATTTTTTTATTTATTACAGTGTCTCACTACACATCATGGACTCTTCTTTTTTTTTTTTTGCAGGGGTGTCAGCTCAGCCCGCCCTGGGGGAGGGGCTGGCATGGCATGTGGTGCTGGGGATCAAACCGCAGTCCCTGAGAGCTTGCCTAAGCAGGCGCTTTAGACTGCTGAGCTATCTTCCCAGCCCTCCCCTCCCAAATTAACAGAGATGGCTGGACCTTGAGACAGAGGCAAAGGACAATAGTTAGCTGTGCCCCAAATGCATCACAGAAAAGCTGGCTAACGAAAGAGCTCTCTATACTTGAAACAAAGTCTTTCCATTATAAGTGACCACAAGTATAAGCACAAAACAAAACAAATGGCAGAAACATGAGACACCAAGGCAATAAAATGTCTCTAAGGCTTCCCAGTTCCATGCAAGCCAACTCACGAGGCATTGTGGGAAAGAAAAGCAAAAGTTGCATAGCTGAATTACTTGAAAGAGTAATAGAAGAGATTAAAAACAAAGACAGTTGGGCCACAGAGATAGCTCAGCAGTCTAAGCACCTGCCTAGGTAAGCACAAGGACCCAGGTTCAATACCAACACCACGTGCCAGCTGGGCCTGGCCCCTGGGTGAGCTGAGCTGGCTACCATAACCAGGCATGGTGGAGCATGCCTGCAATCCCAGGGCTGGGGAGGCTGAAACAGGAGAATCACTACAAGTCTGAGCTGCATAGTAAGACTCTGTACCAAATACGTAAAACTAAACACAGAAACAAAACAAAACAGTTGACAAGGTGCTCAGGAGCCTACAGAAAACAGTAATGAGAAGCTAGCTGAGCTAAGCAAAATGATAAAAAGTAATGATCAGGTTAGCAAAGAATTGAGTCCATGAAATAATTCCAAACAGAAAACCAAAAGATTTTAAACATTTATAGAAAGAGCAGCAGAAACAACTGATACGGGGACAGAATATCAGAATTAGAAGAAAAGTATACTTTCAAAACCAATTATTGAGGTGTTTTTTTTTTTTTTTGGACAGGGTCTATAGGGTTTCCAAGGTCCCACTGCTTAGATCGGACTCATAGTGACCCTCCTGTTTACAGCCTCCCAAGTGCTGGGATTACAGGTGTGTGCCACCATGCCCAGTCTCAACTGCTGTCTCAGTGCACCCCGGGGATGGCCAGGTCAGAGATATCTTAAAAACAACAATAGAGCATTAAAAAAATGGATCCAACAGCTGCTAGATGACACAAAGGCTAGTCTAAGATTGACTGGAATAAGTGAGAAAAACATCAAAAGACAGAGTAAAGAGCATTAAAACACGTTTTTAGAAATAATAGAAGAAAAATTTCCAAATGCAGAACGAACATTAAACATATATTAACTGAGGCATACAGTATCCCAAATACAATTGAAAGGGAATCTCTCCACATCATATCATAGTAAAGATCCAAATCTAGGGACAGAATTTTATTTTATTTTTTATTTTAATTTATTTATTTATTACAGTGTCTCCCTACACTTCACGGACTCTTTTTTTTGTGGGGGGAGGGGGTCAGCTCAGCCCGCCCTCGGGGAGGGGCTGGCACAGCATGTGGTGCTGGGGATCGAACCGCGGTCCCTGAGAGCTTGCCTTAGCAGGTGCTTTAGACCGCTGAGCTATCTTGCCAGCCCTAGGGACAGAATTTTTAAAGCAGAGAAAAGCAATAAATCACTTATAAAGGTAAACCTATTAGAATTACAGCGGACTTCTCAATACAAGCCTTAAAGGCCAGGAGAACTTGGAATGCAGCACTTTAAGCCCTGAAGGATAACTTCAAAGCCAGGCTAATATGTCCTGGAAAACTATTTTTCAAAGTTGATGGGAAAAATGAGGTCTTTCTATGACAAACAGCCATCTCCAGAGATTCAGCAGGGGGATAGCTCAGTGGCATAAGTGCCTGCCTGGCAAGCAAAAGGTCCTGAGTTCAATCTCTGGCACCAAAAAAGAAAAGAAATGCATGACCAGTAAACCACAATCCAAAAAATTCTCAAGGATGCCCTAGACAGAGATAATGAAGCAAATAATGCCAAAAACCTAATGAAATGAGTATGAATATACTGGGTGGAGTGAGCAATTGAACAGAAAGGGTGTGTGTGTGGGGAACCAGCAACTAGATTTAAGGCCATGACATGAGCAAGTCGATATCTTCCAGTAATAACTCACAGTGTGCATTCTCTCAGTTCCCCAGCTGAAAGGCGCACATTGGCAGAAGGGACCAAGAACCAAACTGCAATCAATCCGATGCAGTATAAAAAATAAAAATAAAAAAAAAAACACATTTAATCCAAAAAGAAATGCACCGATTAAAACTCAAAGATTGAAGAACAAAATTCCAGGCAGCAGAAATCCAGAGGAAAAAAAAAGGGGGTAGTTATCCTAAATTCAGACAAAGTGGATTTCAAGCAAAACTGATGGGAAAAAGTCAAAGAAGTCAAATAATATTTCATATTAAAAATATATATGCACCACACACTGTCATGCCCAACTTCATAGAACAGAACTAGACATAAAAAACAAACACCAATACAATTATAAAGGGAGACCTCAGTACCTGTCACAAATAGATAAATTAGAGAAAAAAAAGTCAACAGCAACAAAATCAGACTTGAACCACAACTTTGAACAAATGGGCTTAATAGCTACCTATAGAGTGTTCTGCCCAATAACAACAGAATATATATTCTTCTCAGCAGCACACGGCACTTTCTCCAAAACAAACCACATGCTAGCCCATAAAACATGCCTAAGTAAATGCAAAAGAATCAAAATTGTATCACTTATATCGTCAGATCACAGTATAATGAAACAAGGAGTCAAAACCAAAAGAGGGGCCGGGGAGATGGCTCAATGGAATAAATGCTCCCCTGGCAAGCACAAGGGCCTGAGTTTAATCTCCGGTTCTGCCAAAAAATAAAAAATAAAAAAAAGCAGCAACAGAAATTATGCAAACACATGGACATTAAACAATACCCTCTTGAATAATCACTAGGTCAAAGAAGAATTCGAGAAGGAAATTAGGCAGTTACTAGAATCAAATGATATGCCAGTACAACATACGAGAACCCGTAAGGCACAGTAAAAAGCTATCCTAACGATATAGGAGAAATATAACTCCCAACCTGCTACACATCAGATATGCCGAATTCATGTCCCCCTTCAGTTGAAGAACGAATGCCAAGGAACAATGGAGGTGAAGAGTAGGCAAGATTTATTGACAGAGAGCTCCTGAGAGACAAGAGAGGTCCTGAAAGTGGGTTGCCATCAAGATCTTTTGTGAGGGGAAATTTATATAGTAAAGTCACCGTGTGGGTACAATGTGGGTGACCCTACAATCAGCCTACAGGATTACAAGTATAGATATTCATATTGATCCAGTAGGGAAGTGCGTCATGTAGCCAGGGTACATCAAAGGAACAAAGGCAGTTTCGGGACAGGATGGGTCCAGTTGCTCTGGTCACCCCGCTGGGCGTCTGATATCTGTATTCTGCTGGACCAGATGATACCCTGCACAGTTACTGTTTATCTTTCAGGGAGATATTTAGTGCTGGTCCTTGCATCTTTATCTCTTCTTTTTTCCTTCTTTTATTTTATTTTTCCACTTTCATCTTGAGACCTGGCCTTCAATTTCTGTGCCCCTAGCCACAGTTCTGGAGTGCTCTTGTCTTTTGCACTGACTAAAGGCCCATCTGCTTGTCTGACTGCCTATTAAGTTCTTTCCAACTTGGCAGCCTAGAATACTAAGAAGGAATTTTACAGCTGTGAATGCTCACATCAGAACAAGAGCAAGTCCAAAGAAGTAACCTAATAATGTACTCAAGTCCAAATTCAAAGCTACTAATAGGGGGCTGGCGAGATAGCTCAGCAGTCTTAAGTACCTGCTTAAGCAAGTGTAGGCAGGGGCAGGGGACCACAGTTCGGTTCCATCCTTGCCACCGCATGCTGTGCCAGCCCCACCCTCTGGGCAGGCTGAGCCTGCCAAAAAACAAAATTACTAATAGGGCCTGCGAGGTAGCTCAACTCAGGGACTGCTACAACGGCCCCGCCCTCAGGCACCCTTAGCCAGTGACTAAGACCAGGAGTGGTGGTACACACTTGTAATCCCAGTGCTGGGGAGGCTGAAACAAGAAGATCACTGAGTGGGAACTGCATAGTGAGACCCTGTACCAAATACATACATTTTTGGTTTTTTTTTTAATAAATGAGAAGCTACTGCAAGGAAGGAAATTATAAAGATTAGAGCAGAAATGAATGGAATTGAGAAAGCAAAAAATAATCAATGAATAGAATATTTTTGAAAAATAGACAAACCTTATCAAAGGCAAATAGAACCCAAAACACCCAAATCAGTGCAATTAGGGACAATAAAGGCAAAAATCACAATGGACACCAAAGAAATCCAGAGGAATATTAATAACTACCTCAAAAACTTTGTACTTTGATAGCATAAAGAAATCAGAAGAAATGGATAGATTCCTAGAGACATAGGAATGACCAAAGCTAACCCAAGAAGACACTAAAAGCCTGAATAATCCAATATCAGGCAATGAAACTGCAGAAATATATATAGTATTTACATAGCAAACTAAGCAGAACCCTGACCCCAAATTCTGTAACAACTTCAGGAAAGATCTAACTCCAACTCCTCAAACACCTTAATCAAATTGAAGGGCAGGAGTACTCTGAAGTCATTTCTAAAACCAGAAAAGGACTCAACTAAAAAAGAGAACTACAGGCCAAACTCTTCAATGTTCACAGACACACATATCCTCAAGAAGTTCCTGGCAAACAGATGCAACAGACTGTCAGAAAGTTCATATATCCAGGCCAAGTAGGATTCATACCAAGAATGCAAGGAGGAAAAAAAAAAAAAGAATGCAAGGAGGGTCCAATACACACAAATCAATAAACATAAAACCTCCATAAACATAAACAGGACAAAAATAACATGATCATCTCAACGATGCAGAAAAAAATCATTGTCATGTTCAAAATCCACTCACTCATAATTAAAAAAAAAAACTGAAGAACATGATAAAAGGAACTTATAACAAACCAACAGTCAACATCATATTAAATGAAACTGAAAATTTTTCCTTTAAAAACAGTAACAAAACAAGGTTGTCCACTATCACCACTCCTGTTTAATATAGTTCTTGAAGTAATTAGCTAGAGCAATCAGGCAAGAAAAAGAAATGAAAGGGATAGTCAATGGAAAGGAAGAAGCCAAATTATTCACAGGTGATATGATCCTTTACACAGAAGACCCAAAATACTCCACCAAGACATTCCTAGAATGAATAGCCAAATTCACTAGTATAACAAAAAAGAAGCCAATACAGAAAAAGCAGTAACATTCTGGTACACCAACAATAAACTTAATTAGGGAAAAATACCTTTCACAAGAGCATCAAAGATGGTGTGGTGGCACACTCCTATAATCCCAGCGCTTAGAAGGCTGAAAACAGGAGAATCACTACGAGTCCAATCTACATAGCGAGACCTTATAGACCCTTTTTTTAAAAAAAATCAAGAAAAAAATAAATACTTGGTGTGGTAGATTTGACATCTGGTGGTCAATTTGTTCCACTCAGTGGAAGTGAGTTCTGGGTGTGGAATGCCCACCTGAGGGTTGTTGCCAGTCTCATCAGAGGCAGACCTGGAAATGCTGTTGGGAGGTTGGTAGGGAAGCGATTGCAAAGGATGTAGGGAGCTGTTGGCGCTCCTGGAGGAGCTTGCCATGCCAGCTTTCCTGATGAACTTGCTGTTCTCATCATTGGAGGGTAGGGTTCACTTTGGGGGAGCTCTGGTCCTCACTTTGAACATCACTTCTTGGATTCGGAGGGGAAGATGGTGCACTGCTCAGTCTCCTAGAGAACTGTGGTCATGCTGGCTCTCCTGATGAGAACCCAGCTTACCTCAGCCATCACTGGAGGAATGTGGGTCTTCGCTGTTGCTGAGGATGGCTGTTTTCAAGGGAGCTCTGGTTCTTACCTGGAGCAGCTCTTCCTGGCTCCAGGGCAGATCCTTCATCCTGCTGGCACAAAATTTGTAGCTTCCACTATTGACCTTCGGGCCTGTGCAGTGCAAATCTGTAAACTGGGCCCACTTGGGCTGGATCTGTGGGAAGCATTGCTACACATTCTGGGTCTTCAGCCAGACTCATGCAGGACATTACTGTGGGATCCAGGGCCTCAGTTGGATTCTTTGGTCTTTAGTGTGTGGACAGATTTCCTGTACTTTCTTTGCATAAGGACTCTTTGGGTCACTATTATAAATAATTGTATAAGATATGTGTTCTGTATTATATTGCTCCCCCTGCAAAGCTCCAAACTATGACACTTGGGGATTTACTTAAGCAAAGAAGTGAAAGACCCCTACAATGAAAACTTAAGCAAAGTGCACTCTGAAAAAGATCAAAGAAGACATCCGAAAATAGAAAGATGTCACTTGTTCCTGGACATACTTCCAAAACTGCTATGCAATTTTAATGCAACCCCAATCAAAATGCCACTAGCACTCCATCTAGAACTAGAGAAAACAATCCTAAAATGCATAGGGAACCAGAAGAGACCTAGAACAGCAAAAGCAAACCTAGGGAACAAGAGCAAAGCAGTAGACAATGCCAGAGTTATATTACAAAGCTGTCATGATCAAGACACATGGTATGGGGGGATCAATGCAGACTAGAGAGTGCACAAGGAACTCTGAGCACTTTCACCTGTCTGATCTTTGACAAAGGGGCCAAAGATACGCTGGAGGAAAGAGCCTTTTTTAGCAAATGATTCTGGGAAAGCTGGTTATCTACATGTAAAAAATTGACTCTAGACCCTATCTCTATGCTCTAAACTAAAATCAAAATGGGTAAAAGATGTAAATATTAAAATAGAAATGATATCCTGGATGCTAGGGATGGCAGCACATGCCTGTAATCCCAGTATTTGGGAAGCTGAGTCAGGAAGATTATGGCTACAAAGCAAGCTCAAGGTCAGCCTGAACTGCACAGTGAAACACTGTCTCAAAAAAAGACAAAAAAAAAAAAAAAAGAAAGAAAATATCTGTTGAAAGGTAAAATAGGTAGACCTCTCTCTCTCTCTCTCTCTCTCTCTCTCTCTTTTGTAGACCTCTTGACGACATAGGCATAGGCAAGGACTTTCTGAATAAAACCTCAACTGTATTAGAACACCAGGAGTCAACAAACGAGGTTATACCAAATTGAAAAGCTTCTGCAAAGGAAACAACCAGCAGAGTGAGCAGATAACTTACAGAACAGGGGAAAAAAAAAAAACTTGCCAGTTATTCTTTTGAGACAGGACTGATATCTAGAATATAAAAAGGACTCAAAAATTAGATCCCCTTCAAAATAAAGGACCCACGGAAAATGGGCAATCAAAATGATACTCTCAGAAGAAAATATACAAATGGCCAGTAAAATACATGAAAAAAAAAAGCTGGGCATGGTGGTGCATGCCTGTAATACCACAGAAGGCTGAGGCAGGAGGATTGTCACAAGTTTGAGGTCAGCCTAGGCTACATAGTGAATTCAAGACCAGCCTTGACTACATAGTTAGACCTATCTCAGAAAAAAAAAAAAAAATAGGGCTGGGGCTTTAGCTCAGTGGTATAGCACCTGCCTAGCAAGTACAGGGTCATGAGTTCGATTCCTAGTGTCCAAAAAGAAAAAAGCCAAATTACATGAAAAAACATTCAATACATCCAGCCATTAGAGAAATGAAAATTAAAATAACATGGAGAGCCGGGCATGGTGGCACATGCCTGTAATCCCAGCACTTGGGAGGCTGAGGCAGGAGGATTGGTATGAGTTCGAGACCAGCCTGAGCTACAAAGTGAGCTTAAGGCCAGCCTGAACTGCGTAGTGAGACCCTGTCTCAAAAAGACAAAAAAAAAAAAAAAAAAAAAAAAAACATGGAGATTCCATCTTATTCTAAAAACAATGGCAATCATCGAGAAATCAAACAAGAAATGTTGCTTAGGCTGGTGGGGGAAGGAGCCCTTCTACATTGCTGGTAGCAATGTAAACTAGTGTAAGTGTTACAGAAGGCAGTGTGGAGATTCCTCATAAAGCAAAACCAAGAAATTCTATTTGACCCAGATAGTCCCCTCCAAAGTTTGTTCTCCAAAGTTAAAAGACAGCCGGGCATGGTGGCGCATGCCTGTAATCCCAGCACTCAGGAGGCTGAGGCAGGAGGATTGTTGTGAGTTTGAGACCAGCCTGAGCTACAAAGTGAGCTTAAGGCCAGCCTGAACTGCATAGTGAGACCCTGTCTCAAAAAGACAAAAAAACAAAACAAAACAAAAACCAAAGTTAAAAGACACTGTAGTACAGTGATACACACATAGTCATTTACAGCAGAGTTCACAGCAGCCGAACCTCAGTGGCAATCTCTATGTCCACCAACAGAGGAATGAATGGATAAGGAAAACGTGGTCTTTACACACAGTGGGGCAATCTGTTCATAATGGGCAAACAAGCCATTTGTAGGAAAATGCTCCCTGGGGCTATAACCCCAAATGAAATAAATCCAATATACAAGCTGAGATATCACACAGTTTCTGAATATGAGAAACCCAAATCCGTCTTTTGGCTCTCTGAGCAGCACCATGGCAGTAGGCAAGAACAAGCACCTTGGGGCTGGAGGAATGGCTCAGTGGAATAAGCACTTCCCTGGTAAGTGCAAGGGCTTGAGTTCAATCCCTGGTTCCGCTAAAAAAAAAAAAAAAAAAAAATTGAAAAAACACTTGTCACCAGAACTCAAGGAACCAAAATTGCACCCGATGGGCTCAAAGGTCACGTGTTTGAAGTGAGCCTTGCTGATCTGCAGAATGATGAAGTTGCCTTTAGAAAATTCAAGCTAATTACTGAAGATATTCGGGGCAAAAACTGCCTAACTTCCATGGCATGGACCTCACCAGTGATAAAATGTGTTTCATGGTCAAAAAATGGCAGACCATGATTGAAGCTCATGTTGACGTCAAGACTACTGATGATTTGCTTCGACTATTCTGTGCTGGCTTTACAAAAAAAAAAAAAAAACACAACAATCAAATATAGAAGACTTCTTACACTCAGCACCAACAGGTCCGCCAGATCCGGAAGAAGATGATGGAAATCATGACCCGAGAGGTGCAGACAAACGACTTGAAGGAAGTGGTCAATAAACTGATCGCAGACAGCATGGGAAAGACACAGAAAAGCCTTGCCAGTCTCCCCTCTTCATGATGTCTTTGTCAGAAGGGTAAAAATGCTGAAGAAGCCCAAGTTTGAATTGGGAAAACTCCTGGAGCTTCATGGTGAAGGTGGCAGCTCTGGAAAGGCTGCTGGGGATGAGACTGGAGCTGAAGGTGAACGAGCTGATGGATGTGCACCACCGGTCCAAGGGTCCGTTTCAGATCCAGATTTTTAATAGTGATAAATAAAGTCCTATTTGTGATGGCTTGCTTCCAAAAAAAAAAGAAACATAAACCCAAAAGAAAAATAAAAGTAGAAAATAGGGAGCTAGATCTGTTGGATACAGGACGAGAAGCGAGAGTGGGAGGGCAGAGGCTGGGAAGGGGAGGGGAAGAAGCTATACAAAGGAATTAAGATGTATGGTGTGCTCCTACCAACTTCCCCTGAGGAGTGTGGTACTGCATTCTCCAAATATGTGCGATAAAAAGTAAATTAACAAAAAATACATGTGCAATGTGAAATTTATTGTGGAAAAAATGAGGCCAAAATATTTTTTAAAATATAAGAAAATGAACTCAAATGGCAAAAACTGTCTCGGTAACCACAATTCATGGATTAAATTTACCAGACACACACACACACACACACACACACACACACACACAGAGCAATGTGCTATCTATAAGCCACCCAAGTAAGGGACAGAGAAAAAGGCTGTCAACTGCCAAACAAAAAGCTCCTGAATACCAAAGATACTTTACAGCAGTGAGAAAATGCCCCTCCTGAAGTTTTCTGTTCTAAGGAATATAACCAAGATTTATAAAATTAGCTGTTAAGGAACAGCTATTCTTAGCAGAATAGCTATTAATAGCAGAATCATTTATTGTCTTTTTCTTAGAGACAGATAGTATAGACCAAAGGGGGTGGAAAGATGAAAAGAAAACCAACAGGTCTGAATGATTTAGAAGCCTAGCTTACAACAAAGTACATAAAACTGTATTATCTACCTAATAATATGCATTTGAAATTTCAAATGTTGGTAGGACATTACCATTGTAATGTACCTTTCCCTAAAAGGGAATTTAAAGTTCATCTAGAAAAGCAGACATGAGGGCTGGGGAGATGGCTCAGCAGCCTTAAGCACCTGCCTGGCAAGTGTAAGGCCCTGAGTTCAATCCCTGGTTCTGAAAAAAAAAAAAAAAACAAAAATAATAATAAATAAATATGCAAATAGGCATGGCAGCCCAAATGGGAGGAGCAGGAAGAATAGGCTTTAAGAAAATAATACAGGGCAAGTCCTGGTAGCTCAGCCTGCAATCCCACAGGATTTGGCACTCAGCAGGCTAAAGCAGTAGGGTTGCTATGAGTTTTAAGGCTAGTCTGGGCTACATAGTGAGTTCAAGGCCAGCCAAAACTATGAAACAAAAGCAAACACACACCCACACCCCTTAAGCATTTTTTAAGGAAAAAAAAAAAAAAAAAACATACAGGTGGTAGTGTTTACACGGTAGAAGTTGATGAAACAGGCTGATCTTGTACTAGCGTAACAGCCACAACTCAACAGAGTTGAGTTGACCACAGAGCCCCTGCCATGTGAATACTTGGAACAGCTACACTGGCACTGTGAAGTATATGTGTGTGATTTCTTCCTTTTTTTTTTGGTGGAACCAGGAGTTGAACTCAGGCCCTTGCACTTGCCAGGCAAGCGCTTATTTTACTGAGCTATCTCCCCAGCTCCTAAAATAATCTTTTTATTTGGTACAGGGTCTCATTACACAGGTCAGACTGGTAGTGATCCTCCTGCCTCAGCCTCACCAGTTCTGGGATTACACATAAGCCACCATATCCGGTCTCGGTGGCCAGCACGGCATACTTTGCCAAGAATCAAATCCGAGTCCAGGCACTTGCCACACAGGCACTTAGATGGCCGAGCTATCTCCCCAGCCCCTGTGCTTGACTTCAAAACATGAAAAACACTGTAGATTCATTTTTAATGTCTACTACATGCCCAAATGAAGACATGTAAACTATTAAATTCTCCATCCTTTGCCCCTTTCTGAAGGTGCTGGGATTCAAACCAGGGCTTCACACATGCTGGGCAAATGCTCCACCACAGAGCTGCCACTCCACCTGTCTCTTTACTCTCCTTAAGAAACTTCAAATCCATGGCTCACACTGTTGTTTCTAGAAACAGATCCAGCCCTTCTTTTCTATCCATGGCCTTTATGACATTTGCAGTGAAGTCCGTTTTCCTTCCAAATCATCCTAAATTAAAGCCATTCGCCCTTTGGCTCTGATGCCACTTCTCCTGGCTTTACTTTCACGTCACTTCAACTTTAACCTCTCACATCAGCAGGATCACTGATCTGCCTTGTCACGGTGTTTTCTTCTCCACGAGCTTGGAAATGTTTCCCCAGGCTGACCACCGAGCCACCAAACATCTCCTAGGGAACACAGACAGGGGTGAGGTGAAGGCATGCTGTGCCACAGTGGTGGGAAAGTGGCCGCCTGGCGAGGCGTCTCGGCCCTGCTCCAGCGGCAGGCCCTTTCCACGCCACCATCTCCCACCTCCTGGTCCCTGTCTCACTGTGTGGCCACCAGGACTTGGCATTCGCTGTCCAAGTGACAGCCCGACATGCAGGCACCCCGCCCCCAGAACTCGGCCACTAACCTAGTTTTCTCCGAAGCCTCTGTGTAATTTTTCTTGTTGCTGAGACAAAATGCCCCTCACCCAAAGTTAGAGGAGGAAAGGTTTGGCTCACAGTTGGCTGATTCCAAGGCAGGGTAGCGTGGCAGAGGGTCACTGCAGAGAGTCCACAGCAAAGCAGGCGGGCAAGAGCAAGAAAAGGACCCCGGCAGCATCTTTCTGCCTCTTTCATGGTCTATCTAGGATATGGGATTAGGGAACTGTCAAATCCATCGATACACTGATTATTTAGCCCCCACAACCCTTAATCCTAGCATTACACACACTAGACCCTATCAGCTCTGCAAAAGGTGCATGAGGCTTTGGGGAGGGGGGGAACATTGAGACACAAGCACTAACAGCTGTGATGGTGAGAGGTGACATCGGTTCTCCTGTAACAGACGCTGAGCCTAACTATAGCATAGCCAAGACCATCTGGGGTACAGCGGAGCTCCCAGAACGCAAGCTCCATGAGGACCAGGCCTTCATCCACACCCCTGACAACGAACAGTTGCGGCAACAGCCCTGGTCTCCTGCATCCAGCCTCAGCCTCTCCCGACCACAGGACGAGCTCCCAAACCTCTCTAGCACGGGCTTCTTCTGAATCTTCAGCTGATAGTGAAGCATTCCCTGTAATTCTAAAAAGGCATCAAAATGTACCTGCCTGGATCTCCAGGACAGCAAGCTTCTTGCACCACCAGTGAGAAGCAGTCCTGTGCTTCACGGTCTTCCAACTCACTTTTCCTCCCAGTTCTAAACCACGTTGCCAGCGGTATCACAAGACCCAGGAGTGCAGCCCACCACACCCTGAGGCCCTCAGGGGGCCCTTTGACTTCTTCAGGGTGGCCTGGGCTTCGGGCTATAGACCTCCCCTGCCCCACACTCCCAAACGAAGGCCAGTCTTCACTTTGGTTCTGCTAGCTCTCACTACCCTAGGCTGTGTTTGTGCGGTAGCCGCTAGGCCGGCCAGCAGCAGGAAGGACTGCAGGAGAGCTCTTTGCTCATTTAGCTGCCTTAATGTGAACTACTTTGCGATCTTACAGATGAGGGCAGATAGGCCACTGCAGCCGTGATGACCCAGCTAGGAAAAGGAACCAGAGGGCTCGTGTCCTGCTGAGTGGGGACTGGAGACACCAGGAGGGATGTGGGGCACTCAGCACCATGTGGGCCCTCAGGCAAGCCTGGGCTGAGCCACCACCCTGCAGGCAGGTAGGTCCCAAGGCAGGGAGGGGCTGCTGCCTGCCATGTGATCAAGGCTGTCACTCCAGTGCATGCATTTACAAGACCTCACCACTGCAGAGAACCAGTGAGCCCACAGGTCTGTTAATATACAACTGCAGACTGTACAACAGGTTCTGGAAACCAGCGCATTATCAGGTGAGGGTAAGCTATTTAAGACAAGATGTGGGAAAAGTTGCAGGAGGCCTGGCTGCCACCTGGCATGGGGGCGGGGGTGTTAACAGAGGAGCATGGCCAGGCTAACTCAGGGCCAAAGGGTCTTCACAGTACCAGGGACCTCCTTTAGGAAAGCCCTCCTGTGAGGTACCTAGGGGACCCTCTGGTCTGCCACACCCACCTCCGCCCTCCCCATCCCTGCCCGACATTTTTCACCACTAGGGGGAAAAAAGTGGACTGACTCAAAGCTATAGTTTATGTAAATTGAGATTTATATAAGTTTAAGTTACTTAAGTTATTCCTAAATTGCACAATGCTGGGGCCAGTCTTTAAAAAAAAAAAGAATCAAACACACCATTCCAAGTTAATTCAATGAGTCCTTTTTTTTTTTTTTTTTTAAATAAATGTGTACAGCAAAAACTCCCCCAAAGATGGCTTATCCCAGCTGCTCACCCTGTCTGGTGCACAGGAAGCTGGTTCCCCAGGAGGAGGAGCCGGATGGGCAGCATGGGGGATTCATTTCTTTTGGGTGAGGCATGTGGAAAAACCTTGAATTCCCTTTGTTCTCCAGTGTATCTTGTACAAAATATTACATTTTTAAACATATTTACAGTTTGCACAAGTAGAAAATGGTTAGAAATTACAACCAGGCTTGGCAATTCGCTGCTCCCCTCTCTGCTGATGGGGCCAGAGGTGTCTGGCTTCCCAGAGAAGGGCACAAACTGCATGAGTGCACCAAGCCATCTGTGCGGGCCGTGCAGGGAACGGACACCCATAGTTGGTTCATGCCGTCCCTGAAGGCGGAAGTGGGAGGAACTCCTCCAGCGCGACACACGCCCAGGCCTGCCTGTGGCGGCCTGGGGTGCCAGCAGCAGAGGGGTGTGTGGGAGGAAGGGGAGAGGAGTACAGGGGATGGGGGCAGCCCGGGGACTCAGGGCACAGGTCAGCCAGCTGGCTCTTGGAAAACCACCCTATGGCTCTGGAAAGAAGCCACAGTTGAGCCCATTTTCTTCAGAAAGAAATCATGTTCTCGATGGTAGACAGAATAGGGAAGAGGACTTGAGAGGATGATGCCGAGTCTCAGCTTGGAGCTTTGTCTTGAGGCCACACGCAGTCCCAACAGTGCAAAAGAAGATTCCAGCAGCTGTGCCGGCCAGGGTCAGAGGCTCGCGTAGTAGCTGTCTACCCACTGTGCAAGGCCTCGCTCCACCAGTGACCGGTTTATCAACACCACCTAGAAAACAAAGCTGCCTTGAGAGCTGCACCCACAGCACTTCGGGGCTACACCTGAGCCAGCAAGGAATCTCCCTGTCTCTCCCAGCCCGGGAGCAGGTATACACACGAGGCCTAACTCCAACAAAGGTTCTATAAATGCTGTTTTCCCACGGCATGAGGGCAAGCTTTTTAATATGCTTTGAAATTGAAACTAAGCTTTGATACTGTAAGGAGGACAGGAAAACCCAGTAGCTGGAAGAATTCAGAAGGTCAAGAGTAGGGTTTCCCATCTAAGCACTCCATGGCACTTTGGGCTGAGTACTTCTGCACTCAGAGGGTCTCTCCTGGCACTTCAGGGTTCCTAGCAGCACCCCTAGCCCCTAGGACTAGATGCACAAACATGACCACCCCCCAAGGTGTGATACCCAAAGAGGCTTGTAGTTACTTCAGCCGTGTCAGAACCCATTCCCAATGAGCCCTTGACCACCAGCAGGCAGCTCTGATGTACAGAAGAGAACTCACTTCATCTCCAACCACACTCCACAGCTGGATCAGAGGGAGACCAGTTGGACTGTAACTTGTCACCTAAAGGAGGAAAAAGAATGCTGTAAAGCTATTCCTTGCACCTCTTTTAAGACCTGCTGGCTACCCCAAGGCCCACGTGGGAGGGAGGAAGAAGGGGAGGAAAGAACTTCAAGGTCAGTTCCCAAGAAGCCTGTACACATGAGGCAGGAGGCTCTGCCTGCCCATCCCCCTCCCACCCCTCCACACACCTGGGCGAGCAGTGCTGAATTTCCTGTCATCTCACTCATAGCTGCATCTGCTTCAGGTGAAAAGTGCTCATCATCTTTACAGGGAGGAGGAAAAGCAACACTTAGGTGCTGACCAAGGCAAAGCTTTCTTGTCTCCTACACAACTTTCAGTGGAGCCAAAGCAGGACACTTCAAAGGCTGCTGAGCCCTGCACTTGGGCACAGCTTAGCCTCTCTGTGATGTGCGTGGATAAACACAGGGTCCCTCCTGCATGCTAAGCCCTGAGAATGGAAGACAAAGGAGACAGGATGCCTTCGATGGCAACGCCACCCCACCTAGGTGGCGGCCAGCTGTGCTTGGGTCTATTCAGACCAACAATCAGCAGCACCCTAAAGGCAGGTGTTAGCAGCGAGCCAAGGCTGACTGGCCAGCAAAGACCAGATAGGAGCTGCTGAGACACTCCTGGTGTGATGCTAAGATGAAGGCTGCCCACCCTGCTTGAGTGCTACACGCCCCGAGGACAGAGAGCCTAGGAAAGACATGAGACAGAGAAAGGATCACTGCTTATTGCTTGTCACTTGCTGCCTTCTCCACTTGCTTGGTGCTCCTCTGCGATGCCCCTGCCTTGGAGCCAGCCGACCATGGACTGAAGCCTCTACAACTGTGAGCCAAATAAACCCTGCCTCCTTTTAGGTGTCAGGTATTTTGTCTCAGCAGTGAGAAAAAGTAAGACAGGTGGATCTAGACAGATCAGCCAGCTGAACAGAAAGGGAAAGGAAAAAGGAAGGCTGGATGGAAGGGAAGAAACCAAAACAGGCACACTGCCAGTGTTTCATCTACCATGACTCTAGGGAGACTGGGGCTTAAGGAGTCTGCTTTAGGCATGCAAGAATAAGTATGAGGAGGCTAGGCTGTGGCGTGAGGGCGAGGGGCCACACGAATCACTTTCTGCGGCCTTCAGTAGCTGCTGCCTGACCATCTTCACCACCACTGCCTCAGTTTACCTAATTCTTACAGCACCCGCCTCCCCAAACACCTGTACCCTATTTTCTAGAGGTGAAAACCAAGGCTAACGTCGGACTCCTTTCCTCTGGCAATGCTTTCTCAGTCTCCACAATGTCCTGAGGTGCAGTGACTCTTAGTTGCTGGCTCTGTACCAACCCACCCTCTCCAGGCCTGGACATGCTCTGGCAGGAGCCCAGCTAGAAGGCTTTCGCTGGGTGGTCTCAACAGTTTAGAGCAATGGACCCCAAAGACGGCCCTCAGCACAGCAGCCCTGCTATTTACTGCCTGGGGACTTGCTGAGCATGCAAGTTCCCAGGCCATAGCCCAGACCTATTCAACCAGAAGCTCTGCCAAGAGTGGCGGCAGCAGCAGCAGAGGCCTGTTACCTGACAGGGGCATCACGCTGTCCAGAAGGACTTCTGCTCCCTGGAAGGGCAAGGTCACGAAGTCAGACCTGGAAAGGCAAAAAAGGGACTTGTTTAACATGGCCCAGAGGCGAGGCTGGCTGCACCACCTTCACATCTGGATGCACTCTGTGCTTAGCAGAGACACCTACAGCCCCGGGCAATGCAGCACTTCTCAGCCCGACTGCTCTGAACCCTGAAGGCGGCAGCAGCCCCACTGCAGATGCCTGACATTTGTCTGGGGCAGCTGGGAGTCCTTGGGTTTGCTCAGGCCACAGCCCCCTGGCCAAGAAGGCAGTGAAGGGAAGGAGGACCTCATCCTCTGCTAGGAGAAAGCAGCCACCACCACTGCACACTAGGAGGGCACGGGGCTGTCGGCATGGCCCCGCTCACCTGATCTGCCGAAGTACATCCACTTTCACCCTCTTGTACCCGCCGTAGTCCACATAGCGAATGTCCACCTCATTGGTCTCCTCGTAAGAGGCCACCACTTGGGCTCGCCACCAGGCCCCATCCACACCAGGGGCAGCACAAATGACCGTGACTGCAAGACAAGGGAGGACACACTGAGCCCAAGCTGGGTGCTCAGGGCCACCTGGTTCCCATCACTCACCACCCCATGACCCTTAGAGGCCTGGGTGGAGGGAGGAGTCACCAACAAGGACTCCCTCAGGGCCCTAGATGAGTCCAGGGAAGAGCCTGTGTGTGGTACACTCAGTTCAGCAAGGTGACATCCTGAAACTCCTGTGCTGAAAAGCATTCCATCCAGAACCACCACCCTGAAACTCCCCGAGGCCCGAGATACACACACTAACTGGGGAAACCTAGCAAAACAGGTGTGCAGAGTGGAGGCAAGGTCTGCCTTACTTTCCTAAACTCCATGAAAGACACAAGAACCTCCAAGCCCAGCAGGTCTTGGGGGCCTGGCACCAGCCTGTGACAACTAGTAAGACAGTGTGGTCAAGGGAGGCACCTGCTGCACAGCACCCTTCACCCCCATCAACTAGCCTTCGCTTTAGGAGGAGCAGAGAGCACCCAGACAGCCAGCAACGCTGTATTCCACAAGGTCACCAGGTCCCACCCTGGGGCAGCAGGGGCTGATTGCACCGAGTCTCACTCCTTAAAGAGAGTTGATAGTACAGCACCCCTGAGTCTGCTCAGTCTTTACTGATAGGTTAGTCTCTGATGAAAACTACATCCTTATTCCTCCAAAAGAAATCACAAAATAGGCGTTCTTATATGGACCAAAGCAACAAAGGTAACAGTAATGACAGCCACTGTGGATTCAGCTCCTGCTCAGTGACACCACAGCACACTCATTCATAGGCAGTTTCCTTACCTGTCACATGGAGATAGCCAATCCAGTGCATGGGTGTGTTGGGCTTAAGAGCTTTATCAGGGCCAGTGTACTCGAGAAATGCTTTGCGGGACCTACACGGCTTCCAAGCTGCTCCCCGAATAAGCATAAAGACCCAATTCACCAAGCAGCAGGACCAGGATCTGAATCCATGTGTCAAAATTCCATTGCAATCCCACTGCTCTGCCAGCCTTTGGCTAGCCAGGAAATAAACTCCATGACAATGCCAGGAACTCAGGGATGCTGTCTCACCAAGGAGCCAAGACCAGGCAACCCCCAGCCTGGATGGAGTCAGAAGCCCCCAGGGCAGTGCTTACTCTCCACTGGGGTGGGCAAGGTGGGGATTCCGGGCTGAGAGTAGCAGAGATACATCTGCTGGTCCAGGCTGCGCAGTGCGTGGAAGGTGGGGTGTGTATGCTGCTGCACAAACAGGTGCCCAGCGTTGACCTGGTTGACCACGATCACCTCCACTGTGATGCCGTCAGGCAGCATGAGCTGTAGAGGGGGAAGAGGCAGCAGATACCACATCAATCTTTCTCCTGCTTGAGCTAGATCCTGAGACCTGGCTGGTACAACAACCCAAAACAATAGGGCACCCAAAGGCAGAGGCTTGAGAACTTCAGTGGGTGTGGCTGTTGTCCTGCAGTACCAGGAGTAGCCAACAGAGGCAGCCTTGGGACAAGAAGACTGTAGAGCCAGGCCTCAAGGTCTATCCCTCAGGTAACAGCCAATCCCCACCCCCCAGTCTCTGTCTCTTCTTGGGAAGCCACTGGACTCAGGGAAGACAAAGGGAGCAAGTGGTCACTAGAACAAAGTGCCTAAGCACAAGAGTAGGCAGCCCACAGGCCGGCCAGCCAACTCCTGGGCCTGCAGCTGGCTGGCCCCAGCTACGGTTTGCCAGTGCCTGCTTGGCCTACTCTGCAACAGGCAGCTGCTGAGAGGGTTCCTAGCAGTACCTAGCAGTAGCTTTGGTAGTCCACTGCCAAAGTCTGCCGGAGTCTGAATCCTGTTTGTTCCTCTCTGGCTTCCCCTGGCCCCCAGGTCCTATTCCCCTCCCTCTACAGAGGTCTGATTCATTCCCACTGGGGCGTTGGCCCATAGCTATGCTCAGCAGCCAGACCTTAGCACAAGCCAGTGTGTTCCTACAAAGCTCGTCCCCAGGCCCTAGTTTTCTTGATGCCAAGTCAGCCAGCAAGTAGTTTCTGGGCCCCACTGTGCCTTCCACCTTTAAGCCCAATGACTCCAGAAATAAGTTTCTTCTGGCCAGGAGCCCTGGCCTTTGTGTGCCTACCCCGGCGCTGCTGGTCAGAAGCCCTGCAAGCTCCCCTGAGAGCCAAGGGGCCAAGCAGAAACGCAATCAGCCACACAAAACACCCTATTATTAGGAAGAGCCTATTCCCCAGTAAGAGTCAGAGAGGCAAGAGATGCAGAGCCAATCCAGGGCCAAGCCTCCTTGGAAAAACCATTTTATGGCCTGCAGCTCAGTAGAGTCCCCCATATCCACAGAAGGGCAACACTCTGTTCCTCCCCTGAGGAAAGTTGCCAATCAGAAGGACACAGGCTGCAAAGTTCACTGTGCTAACACCAACCCCAAGGAGCCTCCTCACAAGGACATGTGCAGCCCACCCCTGTGAAACACAGCCAGCCTTGGGCCCACGGATCTTTGCATGCCTGCCGGCGAGAAGAGACTGACTGGGCCAGAGACACGCATACTGCAGGCTAGGACTGGCAGGCCCCGAGCAGCCAGTTCACAAGCCCTGGAGATGGCAGCTCCTCCTCCTTCTGCCAAACCGCCAAGGAGTTTGGGAGAACTTCATAGCGACAGACTAATTTAGGCAGAGCCTGGGAGATTGAAGGGAGTTCTTCCCTGATCTGGTTCAACTAACTACAAGTAAAGAATGGAATGACCTGTCCCAGGCCTCCCCGGCCTCCAGGTTAGGACGTGGGTGTGGGCTTTTCAAACTGCTGTGGAAACCAGCTGCAAGGAAATGCCTAGAAGCACCAAATCTATCCAGGTAGCAGAAGCAGGAGAACACTGGCCCCATGCAGGCCCTAGGAGCTAGTACTTTGCCCTTGTCCAGAGACTTGGGCCTGAGCAGCGGAGGCCATGTATCATGGCCTTCTTGGCTCACAGTCTGAGGAGTCTCTCATTTGGGAGAGGCCCGGGACAGAGCACTTACCCAGGATGTCATTGGTAGAGAAGGTAGCGCCAAGGAAGGCAACGGGGGAGCATAGATATTGGTAAGGTTCAGTTCTTTAAACTTCTTCCCGATTAAGTTCAGAGCTTTGTCTACATGATGCTGAGAGCCTAAAGGGGACAGACAGGACACACAATCCCAGAGGGTAAGAGAAAGTCATAGTAAACACAAACTCACCCCAAGCCCTCACTCCATAGACTCCTTCTGGAGTTCAAGGTATCTTTGCTTCACCCAGAAAGTTGTATAGGCCTATTGACTTTTTCAGTGATACTTGTGCCATTCTGATTTGGGCTATGAACCAAGAGGCAGCTGGCAGGTGGGGAAAGGCCCAGTTCTTTTCAACCAAAAAGCCTGCTGCTCTGCAAAGGAGTCTGTGTGGGATGCCAGGCACCACTGGCCAGGCCCAGACCCTTATCACTTATGTACATAGGACTCATCTGGCCAGAGGTCTGGTGGGGTGGGACCCAAGTCCCCTCTGTGTACCTCTAAAGGCTGGAGGAAAAATACCAGACACTCCTGCCAGTTGGGATAAAGAGCAGTTTCTGCTCAGAATTAAGTAACTTGATAAGAACAGCAACTGGCTCTCAAATGCTTCCCTTCACTTAACATTTCAGGTAAGAAAATCAGAGCACAGTAGCAGCGGCCACTGACCTTCTATGTGGCATATCTGGATGTTCTGAGTGTAAGGCAGGGTTGAGATGTAGATCTTGGCACCAGAGGTCTGCTTCAGGAAACTCACATACCGGCCCTGCTTGCCAATTAGCCGGCCAACTAAGTGCTTCCAGGGAGACAGAGAGAGAGGAGAGGGTTAACAGGAAACCAGTCCACTATGTCCGGAAGACCTGCTTTTGTTTTATACAAAGTCTTGCTAATTCTTACTGTGTTGGCATTTATTTGCCAGTACTGTTTTAAGTACTTAAATATACTATGATACCTGGGAAGGTTTTTTTTTTTTTTTTTCTTTTTGAGATGGGGTCTCACTATGTACTCAGGGTGGCCCTCAAACGTGTAATCCTTCCGCTTCAGCCTGCTGAATACTGGGATTATAGGCACGTGCCATCAGGTTCAGCAAAACAGATCATTTCATCACTGTTTTTAGTCTCAGGAGGCTAAGGGATCCACCCAAAATGATAAACTGTAAATTGAACAAGGCTCATTTCATTCTGAGGATGTGGCCCAGACCCAGGGAGGCAGCATCCCTCACCTACATGCACAGCATGCTTTCCCAGCAGAAGGGCTCACTGTGGATCTCTATACTCTGTGCCTCCAAGTCTACTCAGGTCACAGGAAACGGGCTCCGTTCCTTATGAAAATGAAGGCACAGGCCTGTAATCTCAGCACTTGGGAGGCTGAGGCAGGAGGACTGCTGTGAGTCAAGGCCAACCTGGGCAACACAGTGTTAAAGGCCTGCCTCAACAACATAATGATGCTTCTAAAAAAATCAAATGAAACAGAGAAACGAAAGCCTAAGAAGCCTCAAGTTCCTGTTACCAACGGTTGGTGGATGGAGCCACCAGCGCACGAGACACACAGAGCACCCAGTGACCCAGAGTTCATGGCAGACAGAAGCCAAACTCAGCCTGGATGAGATAAGCTCCAAACTAGTCCCAGGTGACCCAGCCCAGCAGGCTATGAGGGACCCAGTCTCTCCTCACCCAGCCCACCTCGTTGTGCCCTCTTTCATCACAGAGGGCAGTCAATTCTGCTAACGAGGTCACTGGGGAGGAAGCCACGGCAGGAGCCAGCAGCTCTCCTGGCCCACAGTTTGGACTGAGCCACGGCTCCTCTCAGCACGGAGCCCAGTGCCCTGGGAGAGCAGTTTGCCAACTGCATCTGAGCCCCAGAGATGAACATTACAGATGAGGCTAATAGGTTGTTAAACTGTAAAAGAGTCAGAGGCTGGAAAGCACTTGAGTGCCCAGAAACTGAGACTGGGGAAGCAAGGTGCCACTCATAAGATAAATACTGACCACACTTAAAACTAGGTTTTCATAGAATCTGGAAAATAATGTTGAAAATTCAAAAGTATTAATTAAAGCAATACCATCTACGTTTTGGTTAAAAACCAGAAGGTATAAGATGAGAAAGAAGTAAACATCCTACCAGCCACCCTCAGGGGTTAGGATTAGCGTGGGTTTTTATTTTCTTCCACATTTCTCTCCTTTTCAAATCCTCTGCATATGGGCTTATGGTCCACTCAGTGCTAAAATACTTTACACTGCAGAGCCACAGCAGGGCACAGGGAAGGGGTCTGTCTGCCATGTCCGGGTTTTGGAGCCTCTGCCAGGAGACCTGAGCCCAACACACAGGTTACAGGCACAGGGCTAGGATGTCTGAGGACTGCTGGGGGATCCTCAAGCCCGCAGCAAAATCATGCGTTCCCTTCGCTGGAATCCACTCACAAGGGGCCTTTCAAAGCCACGAGGTTCCTGGTCTCTGCCCCACCCCCAGTAAGCCAGAAGGTCCCCTAGGTGCCCCTGTACCTTTGGCACCTCGATCTCCCAGATGATGAGGTCGACCTTCTTCGGGTTGGAGCCAGCCTGGGTGCTCTGGAGGCCGTCACTCTTCCTGTGGCCACAGCAGCTCTCCGAGTCCATGCTGTTCCCGTCAGAACCTGCAAGGAGGCCACGCACACACAGACCCTGGCTGCGAGCCACCGACCTCCCCGGCCCAGCAGGTACGGCTGTGAACTCAGTGTGCAGCTCAGGAAAGGCCCAGGAGGAGGAGGCCTAGGGATCGATACACCTAATTTTAGCCTTCCACAGGCCCACTTGCTTGTTTGGCAGCCGTGCAGGCCACAGCTGCTGGAACAAGCACAAGTGGTGAACTGGGCAGGGGTGGATTCTGCTGCCAGGAAGGGAAGGCCCACAAGTCCATATGCCCCTGGAGCTAACCCCAGGCCTGTCCCAGCCATCTCGCTACCCTTCCAAGAGCGCCAGTCCCTCAGACAGGGGTCTTCCGTCCCTAAGCCCTGGGCCCAGGGCCCTGGCTCCAAGCAGCAGCCTTCAGCCCAGCGAAGCGAGAGTTTCCTCACTGGCTAGCTCTTTTGAGGGCTCTGCCCTCATCTCTGACGGACAACAGAAGGCGACCTTGTTGCCGCAGTTAAGCCTGGCAGGCAGCCCTGAGTACCTTCTGGGGTTCAGAACACAGGCCCAAAGCTCACTTTCCATAGGAGAGCGGAAGTGGGGCCAGGACACCGTGAGAGCCATGCGCCTGCACTGGGTGGCCAAAGGGGCCATTGCAGGCAAGTGACTGCCACCCTCCATGCCAGGGGCTTAGGCCAGGCTTCTGTTGGGAAACAGATCTTTATGACTGAGACTGTGTCTGCAGCCTACCAGTAGCCATAGACCGACAGGGACTCTGCTCCTCTCCAACTCAATGGCAGAGGCCAGTGGCTGCCCAGCGTCGCCTGGGGGGGTGGAGGTGGACTCAGAACCATGCAGGTCAGCTCCAGGGGCCCCAGTCTGGCAGTTCCTGTGCCCTACTTGACCGCCCTTAATGCAAAGCAGGGAAGACTGAGAGCAGGGATGGGTGCTCAGCACCAATAACTGCCAACAGGTGGCATCCGAGGCTTCTCCTAATGGGGACCGTGGGCGGGCTGGCCCAGGGCTCAGGTACACCCTCGTGCGGCAGAACTAGACTCTGTAGCCCCTGCACACCTCAGGGACTGCAATTCATCTGCAGTAGGGAATCACAAAGCTGAGGGACTCGTTTATTAAGTGAAGGAAGAAAAAATCCCTTTCTTCTCATCCCACTTACGACACAACTTTTAAAATAACATCCCTGACATTAAAGTGCATTATCCTGTGGTATCTGGCCCTCCATAATTAGGACTGGCAACATTTGTTTCTTCTAGAGATACCTAAACAATAGTAGCCTTAACTGCACCTTGGGCTGACCACCGGCAGGGCATGGCATACACCACGTGTGGCTCAGAGTGGTAAAACACCGAGGAAGACCCCCAAACTTCTGGGATAGAGCAGAAATGGTAGGGAATTGAGCGCTTCAAGATCAAGTCAGATGGCCACTCAGGAGCCTTAGTATCCTCTGGGAAATAACTGGAAATACCCTGGGGACTGCAAAAGTAGGGTCAGGAGTTGCTGACCTGTGAGTTAGCGGTCTGAACTGTCTACGCTGGGGTCAGCACTCGAAAAACCCAGTGGACACTTCATTACCAAGTGCCCGTCTTCCCCGGGGTGGAACTGCAACTGCACAGAAAAAAAATGGCTGAGGCTCTGTAGAGGTGGTGGTAACAGCAACAATGCAGGAAAGCCAGCGGTCCCAGTATTCAAAGCTGCGGCTGTTCTTGGAGCACTTACCTGAAAGAGCTTCTGGAGAAGGAGAGCGGGTGAAGACACGGAACAAGCACATGGTTAGAAGGCATCAGCCACTGAGACACACACACACCCGAACCCAGCACTCAGCAGTATACTAAGGAGGCCTGTTAAACCCCACGAGGTGTTAGTGTTCCAAAGAGCACACTAAGGTAAATGGAAGTCCCCACGCTGAGCTGCCACCTTCTGAGGGGCTGGGGAGGCTCCCTGGCTGGCAAAGCCAGTGGCAGCGTCATGGCTGTGGGGCCACAGGGCAGCCTGGCTTCTCCACTAGGCCACAGTGAAGGACCACCATTACTGTGCTGCAGAGCAAGGAACAGGCCAGCAGCTCTCCCCTAACAATACAGGAAGACCTCCCCGACCCTCGAGTGTGCTTCCCAGATCCTACCTCCCGAGTGGTCTGCTTCTGCATCCACGCTCCATCCATCCTCAGTGCCCACATCTGACAACTCCCCCTTCAGCACCCCATTGCTGAAGGGCTCAGTACTGTCTGGCAGCGGTGGAGTCATGGCCTTGCCCCTGGGGCTTGAGTTGGTCTCTGTGCAAGAATCTTCGAGCCCTGATGTGCTGACAGAATCTGAGCACTGCCCAGAGGAGGCCACTGAAGAGACACTGTGGCTCTTGTCCAACATGCAGGTGACACAGGTGGTATCTTCTACCAGTTTGCTGGTCTTGTCCAGTGACTCTCTGAGTGGGGTGTCTGGTGGTGGGCAGGGGGCCAGGGAGATGGGGTATGCAGAGTTCTTTGGCTTCCTGTCCTTGGTGGGGCTGGACAGTGGGCTGCTCAGGCAGCTCACATAGGTCTTTGGTGGTGGCAGGTCTTCTGCCAGTGGGCCTGGGGAAGGGAGGACAGTGTCCAGTGGGCTGGCAGCTTCCCCTGCTGTGGCCAGAGTGGGCTCCACAGTATCTTGCACCAGGACACTTTCCTGGCTGACCAGGCCACAGTTCTCCTCCTCCTTCTGTCTTTGTGCCTGACTGGCTGTAGCCTGGTCCGTAGTGGCCAGGACTTCTTCAGTGGCTTCCAAGATCACCTGGGAGATGATCTGGAAGGCAGCCTGCTCAAGCTTCTTTTCATCCAAGGCCTCCTCTTTGCTCAGTTCTCCTATTGGGTCTTTATCCCTGGCTCTGCCACCTGTGACCTGGGGTGTCTGGGCTTTGTCTTCCTTCACGAGCTCTGTAGAAGCTGGCTCCACAACACCACCTAATAGCTTCCCAGCCTGGTATTCTTCTTTCGGTAGGGCCCTGACTGGCTGGACCACCAGGGGCAGGCTGAGAGCCTTGCCACTCTCAAGGCCCAAGGAACACTCCTGGGGCAGCAGACCTTCTTCAAGCATGGTCTCCCCCAGCACAGCATCACCAGTTCCCTCGACTCCACCTATCCCTCTCTCTCTTGCCTTCTCAGTGCCATGCTTCTCTGCGGCAGGCTCTTGCTTACATACTTCTACCACTTCATGGGAGAACAGCACATCCTTTGGGAATGTGAGGGGACAACCCAGAGGGACAGATTGGGCTTCATCCCCCATCACAGCTAGTTCCACTTTTGCGCTATTGTCCTTCAACATTCCCGGTTGGGACCTCGTGTCAGGGGTGTTAGGCAGGCTGCCTGAGGACTCGGACCTGCGATGGGGCAGATGCATCCACAGCAAGGCTGGGGGCTCCGTCGAAGGCTTGCTTGGGGCCGACTTTTCCTTTCTTGGTGGCTGGGGGACACTGGGAGATACAGACATGACTGTGGGGCAAGCCTCTCCCATGGAGAGAGGTTCCTTGGTGGTAGGGCTGGCCCTTAATGCCATGGCACTAGACTCTGCCTGCTTTTCACTGCTGCTGATCTGCTGTTTTTTACGAGAGAAAAACCACCACCAGCCAAGGAGCGCCAGCATTCCAGGCAAGGCGAAGGGGAAGAGAGAACGGAACTGGACTGCCATCCTGGAGGTGTGGAACAGTTATGCCTGGGGAGGGAGGAGAGAGAGAGAGGGAGAGAGAGAAGTTCTTACAAGGACCAGATTAAGAGGGCACACAGTGAGTTACACCTTCGCTGGGGTTGGTGCTGTGCTATGGAGATAATAAGTTTTCATGCTTTAGCATTCTCCATGTGGCTCTAACTTTCAGTAGAGGATGGGGACTTAACCACCTGGTTTGGGATATATTACATCTTAAAGATCTAAATAATTCAAGATCAAGCTGCATGTGATGGCCATACACCTATAATCCCACAAGGATCAAGTTTGAACACACCCTGTGAAACTGACGAACTTAGTGAGATCTTGCCTCAAAATAAATAATTTTTTAAAAATTAAGAATAAAAATGGGCTGTGGAGGTAGCTTGGTGAAAAGACCCTGGGCTTGAGGAAGTTATCAAGGTGGGTGGGAGATTCAAGGTCACTGGACAAAGAATGGGAATCCAGCTTCTACTCCACATGAAATCTGGAACCAAGTAAATCCATAAGGTAAGACATACAATAGCCAAGAAAACAGCAAGATCATACTACCTTTTGGACAGCTTTAGTAACAGCTCTTAAAACACTGTGAGCATACATTGTGACCAACAAATCCTATACCTATAATTTTAAAAATCAGACCTCTGTATAGAAATGAGAATTAACCTTTTAGAGGAATCATTGCTAAATATCCAGTGAAATCCATGGATATAACAGGACTGGTGTTAAAGGATTGGGTCTTGTGTATGGACATGGATAAACAACTTATAGACCAATGTGTATGTGACGACAAAGCCCACATAATCCTATAGGAAATCGGGCAAAGACATACACTAAGCCATACAGTTTGAGGGAGAAGGGAAAGAGGATTCACACATCAATTCGTACCCTACAACCTTGATGAAATCATTTATTAGGTCTAGTACATTTTTAGTAGTTTCCTTGGGATTCCTTATCTATGGATACAAATAGAGGAAAATTTCTCTAATAGTGGTTCTCCAGTGAAAATCCACATTTGCATCACTGGGAAAGTGCTTAAAAGCCTCAGGCCAAGTGACAAGAAGATCAATTAAATCAGAATCTCTAAGGGTGAGTAACAATCAACCCCAGGTTTCTCTTTTTCTTTAAACCCAGGTAATTCCAACGGGTGGTCAAGTTTGAGAATCTCTGTTCTACAACAAATCTCAAATACCCCAAAATGTCAATTATAGATCTGGTTTATAGTGGCTTGTGCTCATCTTCCATATAAAAAGTAAAGACAATCTGAAAGGGGAAAGACTAGTCAGGAGAGCACAAGCTAACACAAGTACAGCAGGGATCTGGACATGTGCATGGGTCAGTAAATCATTTGTAGCTACTCAACTGACAAGTTCAACCCAGGAAACACAGTTGCTCCCTGCTGTTATGCCAGGAGGCTGTGCTGGACAAATGCTAACCTCAGACCACCCAACCCACAGAATCTAGAATGATCCACTAGGATTCCCCACGACCACACTCCCCAGCCTCCACTCCCACTCTGGGCTACAGCTATACACCAGACCTGCTGCCAAGGAACAAGGACACACAGCCCTTTTCTTGGGATTGCTTCCAAGTGCAGGGAATGCCCAAGAGGCTTACGCTTATCTTTAACTCCCTACCTGAGGATTAGGATTAGACAACCATCCTTCACCAACTTCTACTGTAAGCCCTGGGATCAGCAGCCCACATACCCATAGGCCTTGGCCACAATTCACCAACCTCAGGGGCATTGGTGAGCATGCTTGCGGTCAGGAGGCCCTCAGAGGGCATCTCAGAGGCAACTTATGCCCCTCCACTAACCCCTGGGCAGGCGCACATGTTCACCCCTTCAGCCTCACAAGGTTTCCTGCTACCTTCTTTCCTTCCTCTCTGGCTGTGGCAAACACTTGTGGTGTCCTTGTTGGGGTATTCTGTCTTTAAATCTCAACCTCCCTATATTTAAGTGAACTGAATACCATAGGTTCCGGAGCCTTCACCTCACAAGCTAAGTGAGGCTGCCTCTGTGGCTGTCTTCTCCCCAGGCCTGGGAGGTAAGCCAGTCTGCAGTCAGAGGAAAGCTGCCCACGGGGATGCTGCAGAGCCCTGCCCTAGGACAGTGGGGGGACACTTGGCTATTTTGAATCTGTTGGAATTAAATCGCTGCCTGCTTATTTTTAGCAGGTCCATTTGCCCAGGAATAGATGCATTCTGGCTCACTGCCAAGCAGTCACACAGTGCTGAAGCCAGGCGCGTGCTTCAGCCACAAGGCCTCTGCATCCATCTGTTTGCTCCAGGCTTTAAAAGGCTCCCTTCTTTCTCTAGAAAAGTAGCTACAGCTTCTCCGAACAGCTCTTGGAGAAGCTGTGGCCTCACTCCCAACCCAGCTTATGGACCAGTAACTGCAGTCTAGAGCTTTCTGCTAAACAAGAAAACAAATTCCTGGGTATGGTACAAAAAAGCATCAGTCCCAGTGACTAAGCCAATTTGGCTGCCGTTACTGTGAAAAAGAGCTGTATGTAATTGAAGGGAAAGTCAATCACAAAAACAACAGCTTGGGGGCCAAGTGCCCAACTCACTCTGGGTTTGGGCCCACTCCGCAGAGCCACATCCACTCAGTGTTCTGATGGAACTGTACACAACTGGAATCAGCATTTCTTCCGCACAGGCAGTAGCGTCCTACTGCCAGGCAGGCACCTGCCCAAGACACCCACTTCCTGAGCACACAGAGTGAGCTCTTGCTGAGAGCTCTTCCCCTTGACCCAGTCGTCTCTGGGCAGAGAATCTGAACTGATAGCCAAGCCTGTGAGTCCAGCAATTATTTAGAGATGGCGCAAGTTAGGCGGAGATACCCTCTGCTTGGAACACAGCCCAGATCACACATTCAGAGTTCCCTGGTAGACAGATGCAAAAGTAACTCTTGGTGCGTATCACAAAGGTTTTCTAGTTCCTCATCAGGTTATGTTGCTCATCTTGCTCATACTCAGATCTCTATGAGCCGCTACAAGAAGCTGTCGCCAGAAGCTCACAATCCAGATGCAAACTCAATCTCTCACTCTCATCCTCACAGGCTTCTTGTCCCACAAGCAGCCAAGCCAAGAAGTAGGCAGTGGAGGCCCAGAAAGCTCCCTCAAGAGGGCCAGGATTCCCTCAGGTTGTGATGTAGGGGGGAGGAACATAAATGAAGGTACTAGTGCCTTTGGGGACTGGAAGTGCAGTAAGTCACAGGGCAGAGCTGGAACAAGTCCAGGGAAGAGAAGCTAATGAGCAGGTGGGGGGCCAGACAAAGGCAGCATGACCTTTACAGTTGGGGCGAAGAGAACAGTTGTGACATGGTCAAAATAGAGCAGGTCACCAGAGGCAACGCCAGGCAATCCCCATGTGGCGAATGCTACCCAAGATTGGCAGGCGCTTAGTCACAGGGGGTTACTGAGCATTTGAAATGCGACAAGTGTGACCGGGGAACTAAATTTCACATTGCATTGAAAGTTAATTTAAACAGTCACATGCAGCCATTGGCTGCTACCTATCAAACAGTACAGTTCTATATGGCACTATCCAAAGACCCTGAGAAATATGAGGGCCTGCCATAGGCTGCAGGACAGCACCTACCTTGCTGGCAGCGTGTGATCTGGCTTCTGAAGTGGGGGTGATGGTGGCCTGGGTCACTTTGCCACAGCAGCATGGCTGGAACTCAGGATCAGAGTGCTGTAGCCATGCCTCCAGTGAGCTTGTCTCGGCCCAGCCCAGATGTTCCTTGCATCTCAGGGGCTTGAGAGAGTCAAGACATGAGTGCACTGGCACCATTCCGTTAGCTCACAGTAGGGGTGTGAGGTCTGTCCAGGCTGTCCCTGTCCTCCCCCCACCCCATTGTGATGGGGTCACAGATAGCAGGCGAGTAGGTATAGCCAAGACCAAAACATTCTAGAGCAGTTCGGCAGTGCTCCCAGGCACAACAGTGGTCTGAGCACAGACCTGACAGCAAGTGTGTCTAAAAGCCCATAAAGATGATATATGCCTTTAGAAGAAACTAGAAGATGTACAGCAAGACGCCTTTCTAGTCACTGCCTCCGTAGGCAGATGAAGACCCTATTTTCCCAAATACCAGACTTATGGCCAACTTAGCAAATCACATAAAGGGGTAAGAGGATGATTTTTATCAACAAATACTGATACTCACAGGGTATCAAGATAATTGAACAGAAATGAAAAAGGCACTGTCCTTAAAACACTTTCAATCTTTCCATTTCTTTGAGAGAAAAAACAATGACCTCATCTCCAGTGAGATTGCTCTATCAGCATCTGACCAGAGGACAGTTTGGTCTTAGAGACAGGTAAGTGTCCAGAGGGCAGTGTGGACCATCTAGGAAACAGGTGCCAGCTCCTAAGACTAGGATGTTCTAATTTTGGGGACAGAGGTGTGAAAGATATTAGCTTGAATATTAGCATTATGAGAGTTAAGGAGAGTCAGGTTGCCCAGTTCAACATTGCAGACTTTTGTTCAATATCAATTTTCACCACCTCTTGGTGGCCAAATACAGGTCCCCTCTCATTTATTACCTCCAGAAAGTAAAGCCTGCTTTTTGCTGGCAGTGCTACCAACCCTGTTGTATCTTCTCCATTTCTAACAATCCCGTGTTCAGCCACACACGCTGCCATGCCATATAAGCCTTCAAAGGTGCCTGCCTGCCCTTCTGCACCCCCAAGCCCGCCTCTTGTTGGACACCCGCCACGTGGATTCACTTTGTTAGAAAATCTACCAGAGGTTGTGCTCCACCAAGACAAGAGAGTAAACTGAGAAAATAAGAAAGACACAGATCTCAGAAGGAACGAACACGGGAGGAACAAATTCCCAGGAGGAAAAGCAGGTAGTACCAAGGGAAGAGATACTTCCCAAGAACAATATAGAACTCATAAGAGCACCAGGTGTGTTTAAACACAATAAGAGGAGCTATCCACAATGGCACAGGTTCTAAACAATGGTCATGAGAGGCTCATGGGAAAGTCAGGAAAACTGGTGAGATACAGAGATAAGTAAGCAAAAGAAATGCTAGGCATGGATGGAGGTGCATGACTGTAACCTCAACATGGAGACTGAGACAGGAGGCTTGCCAGGAGTTCAAAGGCCAGCATGGGGCACATTTAGTTCAGGGTCAGCCTAAACTACATAGCAAGATCTTTCCTCAAAACAAAAACACCCAAAAACCAGACAGACAAGGCTATTAACTAGGAGATAAGAAACATGGAAAATCAAGAACTCTCTATTGTCATGAGCAATGTTTATATTGTAATACTGTATTCCCTGGATTGCTACCTGACCCCATCTTTGGAGATGAGGGAAGAAAACAGTGTAAGAAGGAGCGAAGTCCTTATCTCTTACAGCAGGAAAAAAAAAATCAGCAAACATCTTTGTAAAAGAAAGCTGCAGGGGCTGGGGAGATGGCTCAATGGAATAAGTGCTTCCCTAGTAAGCACAAGGGCCTGAGTTCAGTCCCCGGTTCTGCCCCCCACCCCAAAAGCTGCATGTGGTGACACACCTTGGAATGAATACCAGGACTAGGGAGGCTGAGGTAGGAGGAGTTTCAAGGCTAGCCTGGGCTACACATTGAGTTTAAGGCAGCCAGGAATACTTGGTGAAACTGTCTCAAAAACCAAAATGAATAATAAATTTTTAAAATATGTATTTTTTAAAGAAAATATGCTATTAAGAAACGGTGGTAAGCAGCAGGGGAGCAGGTGGAAGAATTAAAGGTAGCTGCCACTGGAAGACAACTAACTGGGGAGGCAGGTACATGGTATACACTGCCTAGAAGAAGTCCTGAGGCTCAAACTCAGGGCCTTGCATGTAGGAGGCAAATATGCTCCCACCACCAAGCTACACCACCAGCAAGGGACTGCTCTTTCAAACCTTGCACACAGTCAAAAAGTTACACATGTTGGGTGTGGGTTGTAGGAGGCTGAGGGAGGTCACAACTGACCTGGTGAGACCTTGTTTCCAAACACAAAATTTTAAAAAGAGCTAAAGACATAGCTTGGG
>PVKA01018453.1:0-43818 GCA_004027165.1 Ctenomys sociabilis | reverse complement strand
TCCTTCCTTCCTTTCCATCTTAAACGTTGGTGCTCTTGATGTGAAATTGGCATCAGTTTCTGGTGTCCATCCGTCCCCAAGGATTGCTTGATCACAGGCATGTCCAGCAGGGATCCCCAGCCCTAGCTGTAGTTCTGTGCCATGACCCACTGCACGGGTGTCTCCTAGGTCCCCCCACTCTTTTATGTCCTGAGCAGAGCTAACGTTGTCCTCTTCAGACACGAGGCTTCCTTTTCTTTGCTCCTTTTGATTAAATCCCCTGGATATGGTCCTCAGCTAGAAGTTCAGGCTTGTCCTTTCCTTTCTGTCACCAAGCCACCACCTGAAGGAACGCACAATCACAGACTCTAGCCGGGCCTCCCTTCTCCTTCTGCTCCCCAGGCATCTTACCTACATCTTGCCTAGTTCAGTCTACTCCCTCTTATTTGGTCTTTTGCAGTAGTCCCCAAATTGATCTGCCTCCAGCTTGGTACATTTCTAGTTATCACATGTACGGCTGCTTGCCAAGTGATTGCTTCTAGAAGTGCAGACTGCGTTGTTGCCTTGCTTAAAACCCTAAAGTAATTGCTGCAGAATGAAATTCAAACTTTTTGGTGTATCATACATGAACTTTGTGCTCTGGTTTCTGTTGATTCTCCTCACACCCTCTCCATCTTGAAAAAGTCTTCTGGAGCTCTTTGGGCATATTAAGTCCTTGTATTTACCCGGATCATGGCTTGTGGGGCTGCCTCTGCTTTTGAGCAGCTCCTTACCTCTGGCTCTCCTCCCCTTTCCCCACTCAGGCATGTGTTCTGTGGGAGCAGGCCACATTTTATACGTGCTTCCTTGCCAGCCTCGTTGAGCCCTGCTCGCTCTCTCAGGGAGGGGCCCACCTCCCTCAGTCTGCCTCTCACATCCCCAGGGTCTCCTGCAGTGTTGGGCAGGGGGTAGCTGCTCCTGAAATGAAGAAACATTCAGACTGAGAAGGCACCACACAGTTCCTCCACACTGCACCAGCTGCTCTGAGGGGGGACTCGGGGGGTTGTGGCTTTGGGTAAGTTAATGAACTCCTCTGTTGCCAACTTTGTTATAAAGATGTTTGGGTCTCACTATATCTGCTTTAAGGGTGAGAATGGGCTGAAGCCTCTCTCAGATTTAAGAAGCTTTCAGATAGAGTCTATTAGCTCAGATTCCTCTCCTGGCCTGAAAGACATTTTTATGAAAAACATTCTAAATATATTAGGATTTACTGAGCAGTATTTCTATTATGTACTTTCCCATTAGCTCCCTTACAAGTATAATTATATTATCCTCAAAACAATACACTAAGGTTTTTGTTTTTGAAAATGATTTCCATTTTGTAATAAAAGACTGAAGTCCAGATCAGACTCAGCCCCTTGAACCATGATTAATGGAGGGTTTACCCTGACTCTCCACTGCCTCAACTTTGGAAACCAGGATCAGGGAGTCAAATTTTATTTTATGACAGTATAGGCCAAGATTAGCAAAGGTTTTCTTTTTTTAATAAATTTTTTGAGAGACAAATATCAATGAGATAGTTTCAAAGCTGATTAATAGGACAGTTTCATTAATTAATACACTGTGCATTGTTATCTTTGTAGTGGTTATCCATAGTTATCCAAGATATCCAGTGGTTATCCAAGAAGCAGATAGGATATCCTGTCTAAACAAATCTTCTCATTGAGTTAAGTGAAAGTAGCTGTATATCTATCCTAACTATTCTGTATATACAATACAAAATGTTCCTTCCTTTGTAGCTCCTTTTTTTTTGTTTAGTCCTGTCAGAGATGGGTATTCCATTGGCATCTAAATACTATAGGTGCATGAATTCAGCAAAACAATCCAACACAGTCCAGCAGTTCACAATGGTAGTGGGTTATCCGCAGAAGTTGTTGACTTCACAGCTCTTCACAGCTCAGTATATTATTAATATGGTTTTACTTTGTGTACCTCATTTTTATACTTTTCTGCTGGATGGTTAAGAACAAGAAAAAGCAAGACCTATATAACAAGAAATGTAACTTTTGTATCAGATAAGGTCAGTCAGGTACCCTCAGGGTTTATCCTGTAACCCTGTACCTCACTTTGTAGATCCTTTGTCACTGTCAGCCATGTGGGTGAGTCACGGCTACTGCTTGACCAATTTGCTCTCTGTGAAAGCCTAAGAGAAAGTTGTCTTTCCATGTGACTCTCCTTTGGCAAAGATTTTCTTTTCTTTTTTTTTTTTTTTTGGCGGAACTGGGGATTGAACTCATGCTCTTGTGCTTGCCAGGGAAGCACTTATTCCACTGAGCCATCTCCCCAGTCCCGGCAAAGATTTTCTTAAAAAGGCCAGAGGGTAAATGTTTTATGCTTTGCTCTTAAATATTCTGATCTTCTTTTCGGAAGAAGAAGAGTATCTTCCTTTTTGTTTTTCACAGTCTCACAAAAATATAAATGTTATTTTTGGCTTGTGATCTATATAAAAACAAATCACAAGCAGGACAAATGACTTTGTCCTTGGTAGAGCTCACCTCTATCTCACTGAGCTCATCAAGTCAGGACAATTCTTCTATTAGATCATTGAAATCATACAAGCAACAAACGTGTGTCCAGTCATTCTTGTTTAGGAATCAGCTGTCTCTTCTAGCACACTGGTAGGCCCAAACTCCTGTGCAGCAGCTTCAAGCATCCTGTCCAAGCCCACTGCTGGGGCTGCAAGTGTCCCTGCCTGCTGGGTGTGTACTGGGCAGGTGCTACATGGAGCAAGCATCTTGTCATCCCCTGCTGCACTCAGGAACCCATAAGGGCTCTCCCAAAACAGACCTGTCATGAAGAATGGAATTGGACTGAAGACCTTTGTCTGGTTTTCACTTTAATCAAACAAGGAATTCAGAGTTTATTCAGCACCTCTTCCCAAGTCTTTAGTTCTGCAACTGAGACTTTGGCCATCAGTCTCTTTATCTGAAAAATAGGGACAATTAAAAAGAAACCTTTAGTGGATGGTAGTGAGAATAGCAGAACTATTATACTTTTAAGGCACTTAATGAGCAATACATGCAAATACAGGAACAGAAGGAAAGTTTGCTGAAGAAGTTTCAAATTCATATAGAGAAGGGAAAGTAGTATTTTTTTTTTAAAATTTACATTTTAAAAAGTTGATAGCATTATTGAGCTAAAATTTGCATGTCATACAATTTATAAACTTAAAATATGAGTCAGGACATCTCAGCATATTGGCAGAGGTATATGACCCTGACCACAATCAAATTTAAATCATTTCTATTATCTCTAAACCAAATGCTCTGCCCACTAGCTATGATTCCCCTTCTCTCCCCCTAAATCTAGGCAACCACTGAGCTACTCAGACCTGTATTTCTTAGCAGCTTGTAGGAGAGAGACCCTCCCAGAGGATTGCACAACACTGGAGCTCATGATGGAGGGAAGACTCTGGGGATCATGTGTGAGGGTTAACCTTTATCTTTTGGGGACTCTTATTCTCTCCCAGAAGCCCCACTCTGTACTCAGGTTCAAGTGACCTGTTTTAAACAATGAGGAAAAAAAGATAAATGGTTAAGTGTGTGATTGATGGAAGAATCTGCTCTCCTGGGCCTGTTGTAGCCCTGTGCACCCGGCTCTGGACCACCCTCTCTGGGTCACTGTAGGAAAGATCCATTTCCGTAGGCCTGTGTTCTGTGCCGGTCGGGTGTGCATGAGATTAGCCTGCGGCACCGGGGGTGGCTCACCCACACCCTCCTGCTCCTTACCTCCATGTGTCGTGTTTTTCAGCCAGCGCATCTAATGGGAGGTCATGGTTATCCACCCCTGCAGTTTCCTCCGAGTGCTTTACCACCAGTCAGGGACAGTCCTCCGTGAAGAGGGAAGCACAAGCTGCGTCCTCAAACTCTTGTGCAATGAAGCATATGTTCAAAATAAATTTTATTCTCCCTTCAAGAGTGTGACCTCTGCGATGTCCCTCCTGATCTGTGGAGAATGCCAAGGCCAGCATAACGGAGAAGAGGGTGCAGGGATCTTGTGGGCACCTGGGGGTGGTCGCTGATGATGCTTGGCATCCGCAGCAATGGTGGCTGCTGAGCTGGAAGCCCTGCATCTGGCACCTGGCTCTCCCTGCATGCTTGTTCTCATGACTGCTGTGTTGGATTTAAGAGTGTTCTGCAGATACTCACTTTCATGTGGAATGTGACGTCATTTGCGTATGGGGTTTTTGTATGTGTGTTAGTTAAGGCTGTCAGGGTGAGATCATATGAGATTTCAGGTGGTCACTGAATCTAGAGCCTGGTGCCTTGTAGGAAGAGGAGAATACATAGAGAAACTTGGGAGAGCGGCCTGTGGAGGTGGAGGCAGAGGCCACAGTGACCTCTACTAGCCAATAAATACATGGATGCATGGGGCACTGGAAGAGGCAAGCAGGGAGCCTTGAGTCTTTGAAGGAATATGGTGCCAGTGCCAACTTGATCTTAGGTATTCGGCCTTCACAATCATAGGAGAATCAGTTTCTGTTGTTCTAAGCCACCCTTGTGTAGCATATTGGCAGCAAATGCAGGCTGAATGGCCGTCCTGCAATTGCTCCTGATGACAGCTGGCTGACCCCTGCTCGGATGGAGACCTGGGTTCCTCTGTATCCGGGATGGTGCCCAGAAGGATGATGCAGGCTTTGGAGTCTCTGATTGGGGGCTTCAGGAGCTAATGTATGGAAATTCTCAGCAAGCGCCTGGCCTTCTCCCTGCATGGGTGCTGGTGACTTAGCAGCAAGCTGAATTTCCCCTTTTTCCTGTTTGACTTCCTGTCAATACTTCTGGCACTCTCACTGAAAATCTTGTGAAGTAAGCTACTCGCCACCTTCCAAAGTTCCCTCCTCTTTTCTTTTCTCCCCTGAAGCCATGGCTTGCAATCTCCACTTCGCCCTGGATGAGTCTTCTTGTAGGCAGCCAACCAGCCACGATGGGGCACGTGCTGCCTCGTGCGCCAGGCTCGTCGCCCTCCCCTGGGTGCAGCTCGCTCACCCCAGGTAGAAGCACTCGCTCTCAGGCCTCAGCCGCACGAGGGTGGCATTCTGTACTGTCCTCATTTGTAAGCTGTGTCATCCGTTATCTAGTCTAAAGCAGTGTCAATGCACCGTCGATTTTGAAGGTAACGTACAAATTTGGTATCGTTACATAGCAAAGCACCATGTTTTTCCTGAGGAGAGTTTTTCCTTCAGTGTCTTCCCAAATGGCACTGAGTTTTGTTAAAATGACAGAAGAGCCGTCGTGTTATTTTAAGGAGAGTCAGGCTTTAGGTTTAGAGACCCATCTTCTGGGTCTCTACTGTCTACTTGTCACACAGCCAGGAATACAACTAGTGACTGAGTTGCATGAAGGTGCAGATGACTCAGCCGCAGGGGTAAAATCATCCCACTGAGGGCTCCGGGGTGCATAGTCCCCACTAAGTACCAGGCATCTGGGTCTCCTCCTCCACCGGCCCTTCATCCCTGCATTTCTTTTGTCTCAAGATGGCAGAACAATACATATTCAGTGCAAAGTGATTTTTTATGTTTAAATGTAAAACCCACCATGTGTCAGGCCATTAGCTCATAGATATCCATCTTCCCATTGAACAGATGAGAAGAACTGAATCATAGAGAGCTAACTTGCCAGTTAGCTGGGGGCGAGGGCAGGGCTTGAATTTAGGTGTTCCAACTGTGGGCCTGGTGCCCTGACCTCTATAAATATTACACTTAAGTTATTGAAGCCAACAAGCATAGAAATGAACTAGGCTGTTGTGTGGCTCTCTGGAGCACGTTTTTCTTGTTGCTACTTTACACAGGGGCAGAATGTTTTGGAGATGACCACAATTATATTAATAATGGAAGCAATACTGTATTTCCTTCCTTTTACTCATCAACTGTGCTAGTAGAGCAGGTTCACGCATGTTATTCAGTATAGACAAAGCTGGATTGGAAACTATTTAGTAACTCTAGGATTTGTGGCCAAATATCTAACCTCTCTCAGTCTCAGTTTACTCTCTGGCAAATCCCTTGAGGATTTACCAGGAGACCCAGTGAAAGCAAACGCCTGAACTGCCTGACCCAAGTGAGACCTGAGATGTGGTATTCTACCTTAACGAAAACCATGTGTCCAGTGGTCCTCAGGCTCGCTATCATGGTGTAATGGTGTGCCATGATCACTTGTAAAGTATACAATTTCTTTTAAATTGTAGTGAAAATACTCATATTCCTAAAGGATAACTCTTATTTTTTAGACCAATGTGCAATAAATGTTAGTCATCTTTGCATTAATGCTACTTTTGCTGGAGCTTTCCTTCTATGCATTGAGAAGGAAGAGTGGGTAAAATTAACTGGTGAGGAGGGAATTGTGCAGAGCCTAGACGTGTGGCAGGAAATGTCACATGCCAAGTGTGAGGTGGTAGAAATGCAAGCTGAGACCCCTGGAGCTCATTTGCTTGCCTATCTCTTTGGTAATGAACTCATATGTGGGCTATTGTCACCTGGGAGGGCCAAAGATTACTCCAGGTGCAATGTGCCAAGGAATGTTTGCAGAAACAGCATAAAACCACATCCTACGCTCATTTGTGTAACTTGTTTTCAAATGTACACACACAAACACAGAGAGAGAGAGAGAGAGAGAGAGAGAGAGAGAGATCCACATATGCATATTTGGGAGTAATAAAGTAATTTAAAGGCATAATTGAATTCATGGTTGCTGCTTGTCATTATATACTTCTTAATCATCAAATGCTAAAAGGATGATCATGTGGAAGTAAAAAATTAAAATTGAAAAAGGACACAGCACACTCTGGAAGTTCCAAGCCCTGTCTCACAGATGGCAGAGTGCAGCGCTGTGTGTGATCAGCCGCCCAGGGACGACATCTGTCTTTCCCCTAAGAGGGAAACATGTGAGAAAAGTGACAGCAGCCCGGAAGTAAGGAAATCGGAAGTCCAGGTGGTTCTGCGAGCACTGGGGCAGCATCCGAGGTGGTGGGGACACGTCTGGCAGGGGGACAGGCTTTCTGTAAAGTACTTATATTTGTAGATGTCTGATTATGCTCCAGATTGGCTCAAGTTTGTATTAAGACTGTAAAGCCCTATGTGGCTCTGGGAGATGGGGTGCCAAGGGCTGTATTAAAGTCGGGGTCCTCCTGGACTGAGGCTGGGCTGGCGGAATGGAGAACCAGGAAGGAGACCAGACAGGCCCTGAGCTGCTGCACATGGGGAGGGTGTCAGTGAGAAGGCTATTGAGGGCCCAGGGCTCAGGGGTCCTTGTGGTAGAGTCCACCAGGGACTCCATGGTCATACCCTGTTTGGGGGAGCTGGCTCTTGCAGGGCTCCAAAGCACTATTTCAAGAACAGAGGTTCTGGGTGTGCAGGAAGTGAGAGGCCATTCCTCACAGGTGGCCAGGTGGGAGCCAGGTGGAAAGGAACTATGCCTGTCCTTCTCAGTATGCTGTACGAGCGGCCACCTGTCATCCGTTGCTGGGTGCCCGTCTTTAGTGATACAGGTTAAGAGGCTTTGGGGTGAAGTGGAGTCACATTGCACCCAGGAATCCCACTCCTTTTTACAAAATGGAGATGGGGTCACGGGTCCCGAATTTTCATTTGGAAGGAAGCAGAGTTGTGAAGTTGAGTGTGAGTTTTTGAGGTTTGGAGTTGTGGCCTGATTATTTTTTATAAAGGGTTTAAATAGCACAAATAATTACAAATGAAATAATGCCAAATAAAATTGTGTGTGTGTGTGTGCGCGCGCGCGTGCATATGTCAGACGGAGACCGAGAGCAAGAGTGAGAGAGAAAGCGAGCGAGAGAGAGACAGAGAGAGACAAAGAGAGACAGAGACAAAGGCAGAGAGACAGAGAGAGCCATTGGAGAAGAACTTTTGGCCTATGTGTGGAAAACGTTGCACCCTTTGGTGGGGCCTAGGATGCACACTTCTTTTCAAACCCTTATTTCTGGAATGCAGTCTTCCATTTTGCCCATTTTAATTATGTTTGATTGCTGATCATGTGTGCACCTAGTGCCAGACCCTGGGCCAGGTGATTTAATGACAGCAGAACACTAATCCTCGTCACAGAGGCAGGGCCTCGCTGTGAAGGACGGGGAGGTGGCTCATGAAATGACGCTCTCAAGGCCTCAGACTGCTGCTGCTAAGCAGACATTAGGCTGTGTCTGCCTGGTTTGAAATTTCCTCCCTTCTATGCTTTTCTGAGCCCAAGCCTTAGGTTCAAGTAGTATAAAACCTTAGAGACTAGAATTAGTATAGTGTGATTATTGCTCAAATCCTTCTCCCAGGTTGTATGTACGAGGATCTCAAATGAGACTCCAAATTAACATATTCAGGCAAAAGAGTAAAAAGGAAAGGTGAGACTTAGTGTGCAACTGATTTGGTTTTTCTCCTGAACTTCTACTTGCAGGTGAGGGTATATATGAGCTAAGTATCCAGTCAGATATAACCTGAATCCAATTTTAAAAACTGAAAAGTTAAATAATCCCTTTGGGTCATATTCAACCTCTGTCTAGAAAAAGGAAGGAAGGAAGCCTCTCTTTTCTCTTTGGCAGTTGGGCCTGTGGGAGAGAGGAGAAGCGAGGCAAGCAGCTCAATCAAGATGCACAGCACCAGCTCCAGGGTCCCCAGTCTTGTAGCTTGACACACCTCTTGTTTGGCCTGCATCCCACTGTGTGACTCGGAGAGGGTGGCTCCTCTCCAAGTGGCCACTTAATGAGCCAAAGCGTCCTTCCAGTTTTGGTTCTTTTCCTTCAAAACATACTTCCATTTCCCTTCAGGACATGACCCACATGCTGGCTGTGGAAAGAGACTGTGTATAGGAATGGGGCCTGGAGCCAGCAGCCAGCCTGCTGTGGTGGGCCTTGAACCTGCTCAGATTCCAGAATCTGCTCATGAAGCCCTGAACTACCTACAGGGGGGCCCGGTACATGAAGCTTTCCTCTGCTTAAGATAAAGAAATGACACTGGGCCTGTGTGGCAGCTGGCTGGCAGCCTCTCCTTCTGCTTGGCCACATGGTGTTCACACCCTTGCCTGATGCTCAGTGTATTTCAGGCTACCTTCTCTTCTCTTGCCTGCCTCCTTGGTCATGCCTGGACTCCCAGTGGTGTCTTGTGGCTGAGCCTCATACCAGGTATCTGGTCAGCCTGCTGGCTGCAAGTTCACCCCCCAGGCCTTACTGTGGGCTCATTCTACTGTGCCACTGGGGCTCCCAGGGGGACCTGGTAACTTCCACCTGAGCAGCCACACACACAGGTACTCCCAGTGGTTCAGTCAGCCCAAGAACCAAGCCTACACTGTGCTTGACATGTTGCAGATCTCTTTAGCTAAGGCTCAGGCTGGTGGGAGAATCTTTCTAGGGTCCCCAAGTGACAGGGTGTGTGCTTGTCCCATTAGTGTGCTCAGCAATTTACCTAACTTGCCAGCTTCCTCTCCCGACCTAAGTCCAGAGGGAAAGAAAGTTGACCTTGCTGTTGTCAGTGCCTCAGCTTCTTCTTCCCACATTCAGATCTGACAGCAGGTGGGTTTTCCACCCACCACCCTCTGTCATTGTCCTCCTACCCCAAGCAGGCTTTCACACCTGGAGGCCATCTCTGGTGAGCCCAAGTCCCGATATGGAGGAGACAATGAGATATGAGCAATCTCAAGCCAACAGTGTGGCTTGCCAGACATAAGGGAGCCTGAACAATCTAGATTTTGACTTTAAAAGTCAATATCACCTTAGTTTTCCTTTGTATTCATCTAGAACAATATCAAATCTTTTCCCAGAATCTTGGGTGGAAAATAAAGGAAAATATACTCAGGTAAAAGAAAAGCCATGTTACTGCTGAAATGCCTCAGTTTAATGAGGTCACTCTCAGGATTGCAGGGAGGACATATTTGTTTAGCAGCTATTCCCTGATGAGGGTCTGGGACTATTCCCACCAAAGGGGGCACCACACTAAACAAGGACAACAAAAATCCCCACCCTTGGGAAGCTTGGGTTCTAGTGAAGTGGAGAGACACAGAAGTAGAGAGAAATACAGGAAGTGTTCCTATCAAGTACAGGACAGATGTGTGTGTGTGTGTGTGTGTGTGTGTGTGTGTGTGTGTGTGCATGTGTGTGTGTGTGTATGAAATGTTGGGAAGTGGGAAATGCTAAGGAAAGATGCAGTGCAGAAAGAGGCTCTGCAATGCTTGGTGGAAGAGCAGACAGCATGGTGTGAGTTCAGCAGGCAGCAAGCCCTGGTACGAAGATAGAAGGGAGAGCGCGAGCTGTGTGGTAGTCACAGAAAAGGTATGGCAGGAAGAGAGGACCATAGGACAAGATCCTGGCTCTTTGGCTTCTTGGGGGAACAGAGGGGTTGGAGGCTGAGGAGGTGAGGTGACACAGTATTGGGGCACAGGGTGCAGGTGATACCGAGCCATTATCCTTTAAGTAACAGGCAGAGCAGTTGCTAGTTCTAAGCAAATGAATGACTTGGATGGACTTTGGTCCTAGAACTGCTTTGGGCCAGTGTTGTCACCAGGCTTAGCTGAAGTGGCCCAGCCACCACTCCAGGGAATGGGTTCCTTTGCATGGAGGACCATGGGGCCACAGAAGTGGGCCAGACTTAGTTGAAGGCTTGGAAAAGCTACTGTCTGTGGGTCAAATCTGCCCTCACCTGTTTACATAAATAATGTTTTATTGGAAGAGAGCCAGGATTATTCACTTATATTTTGTCAATAGCTATTTTTGTGCTATGTTACTAGAGCTCAGTAGCTTTCTTAGTGGTCACAGGGTATGCAAAGTCTAACATTTTTACTAACTGGCCCTTTTTTTTTTTAAAAAAAAAAAAAAAAGGAAATGCTTGCTGTCCTGTTATAGGAAACATATATTAGAAAGATGAGTCAGAAAACCAAAGTCATTTGAGATGTGGTAATACTTTGATCTTAAAATTAAAAGGTGTCAAGATTATTTATACTATAAGTAACCATGGAATGAAAAAGGAAATACGGTTTTACTTGAAACAGAACGTTACAGAAGTTTGGAGAATCAGAGGCAGAAGAGTCCCTTACAAGGGACCTTGGCCTTCAGGGTTATTAACTGTAGGGTTGTGTTCCCTGGGAGGGATCTTGTGGATCACAAACTAAAACTGAAACATTTCATTGTGGGTTAACTTGGATGAGCCCACAACAGACCCGATTTGCTAATTACATTTCCTTCATCTTAAGCATGTTGCTCAGGGAAATGCCAATTCAGTCCAAGAGATCGTCAACCTCTTCCATTATCAGCAGCTGTATATAAACTTCAGCTAATAGCCTCAGTACTCTTAGAAGTGTGTTTAATTTTGCAAAAGTAATGAGGGCTTTCTTCCCTTCTGAGCTTCCGTCGCATGCTCCATTCTGTTCCACATCACAGCGCAGCAGGAGCTGGCCTCCGAGGGAGGAGCCTCCTGGCCAGTTCCGGCTGGGCAGACCCTGAGTGGCCAGCTTTTATCTCCCTACTTACCTGTGCTCTCTGTGGAGCAGCTGCCTGGCCTCCGAAGTGCCTGGCTTCACAGGTTTAATTGGTTCCACTCAATGCTTGCATAGTCACCAAGACACTTCCCAAATTACTTATAATTAATGCTCTAGTCATTACAAATGAGTTGTTTCAGACCAACTCCAAATCCCTCCTCCCAGGCCCTCACAGGCTGCCCAGTCAGAGGGGGATCACAGATGCTACAGTCTCCCGAAAGGAGAAAGCCCTCGCCTGCAGTGGTGTCAGTGGCTACTGACAGGTCGTGCTGGGAAATGGTCTGGTGTAAGTGGCAGTTGTTTAAGAAGCCTTCTGCTCTTGGGCTCGTGCTGCAGTCCCCAAGGCCTCTGGAAGGGGAGCACAACTGCTTAACCCCTCAAATGCATAGAGTGCATTACCCTCCCTGGGCCAGCTCTGGGCTGCAACTTTGTAGAAGTGTCTTAGCACAGTGGAAGCTGAGTCTACAGGGCCATCTCTGGCTGTGAATACTGTGATAGGTCAATCTGAATGATTAAGAAACGCCTCACACGTTGGTAAGGGCTTCTGGGTGGGTCTGTGAATGACTGAAATGTAGGCTGGCAAGCTACCAGGAGGAGACACACCCCAGCTGAGCGTGGTACGAGCCAATAGGGACAGAGGATGATTCATGCCCCTTTGAAGGGCTCTGTCTCCCTGAGAAGGTACACACTTTGCTGCCATTGCCGATGGACCTCAGCTTCTTCAGCCTCTCAGAGTAGGCTCATGCTGATGACTCTCCAGGGAGCTCCTGGGCCTTCAGCTGTGGCCGGATGCTGCATCTGTGGGCTCTCCTGTTTGGTGGCTTCTGCCTGCTTCGGCAGCTACTGGATCTCGTGCACTGTAAGGGACTCTTCTGCCTCTGATTCTGTAAGCTTGACTCAGAAGCCCCTTCCGTATTTACACGTATACGTTCTCTTGATTTTGTTTCTCTGTAGAGTCCTAGTTAACACACTGTCCTTGGGCTGGCAAGATAGCTCAGCGGTCTAGGGCGCCTGCTTGGCAAGCTTAGGCAAGCTCTCAGGAACCGTGGTTCGATCCCCAGCAACACATGCTGTGCCAGCCCCGCCCCCAGGGAGGGCTGAGCTGACCCCACCCCCCCAAGAGTCCTTGATGTGTAGCAAGACACTGTAATAAATAAATAAATTTAAAAAAGATGGTAATTCTTTAAAAGAAAAACAACACACTGTCCTTGACTTAACCAACTTTGCAAAAGCTTATAATGATACCATTCAAGAGCCTCCTGGCTATCACTGGGCTGGGTGAGTGACTGGTTCTTCTCCCTTTAGTAGGCTTTGTGTCAGTGCCAGGGAATCAGTTACTTCTTCCTGGTAGACCTCCTGGGTTGGCAGAAGCTGATATTAAAGGGTAGGCTCCAGGTTGTGTGGTGTTTCTATACTTAGAAATAAAGAAAAACATAGAAATGTCAGTCCAAGAGAAGTGAGTTTTCAGTGTTTGACCTTGTCATGACCTAGTGTGAAAAATTACGCATTATAATGCCAACTCAGATGAAGCCCTGCTAGGTCACTGCTCCTTGAGCCACTACACATACAGCAGACACCTGTACAGCCATGGTGGGTCACTGAAGCTGCTCTGTGATCTCCAGAAAGGATCAGAGCACAGAGAACAGAAGGAGGAGTTCTAGGCTCAGGGACTAACTTGCAGAAAAGCAAGGAGGGAGCAGAGCAACAGAAAAGTCCCAAGAAATAACCAGTAGTTAAATTGGCGATAGGGACAGGGGCGTGAAGAGGAGAAGTGGAAACAAGTTTTAGCAGCAGAACTGCTGTGTATCCAGCCCTTTCTGGACGTTGTGAATGGTAACAAGAGCTGATACAAAGAGTGGTGCATCGTGTGGAGGAGCTTGCATGCTAACTCACACTCGCCTCCTGCATTACTGTGACAGGCAGCTGGGCAGCCTGCACCTGGACTGATGTCATGGAAAAGCTGCCGCATGCACCTCAGTGAGGAGACCCCTGTGCCAGGCCCTGGAAGGCCTCCGATGGTATGGAGGCTGTCATCACAGAGGAGCTGGTAGCATGGGGTTTTAAGATCTGATGGTTAATTTTATGTGTTCAACTGACTGGTTCTCAGTCCAAAAGCTTGTGCAAAGGTTGTCCTGTGTCTCTAAGCATGTTCCTGAAAGAGGTTAGTGTCTGAATTAGTAAACCGAGTAAAGCAGCTGGCCTCTCCAGTGGAGGCAGGCCCGATCTAGTCAACTGAAGGTCTAAATAGAATAAAACAGCCAGTTAAGAGAAAACTTTCACCTGACTTTTTTTTTTTTTCCCTTTCTGGCACTGGGATTGAACTCAGCACCTTCACGTGGAGCTATAGCCCAGCCCTTCTAAAATTTTTAAAATTTTAAGATAGGGTCTTTTTAAGCTTCTAGGTTGTCCAGGCTGGACTCAAACTCACCATCCTCCTGTACCAACTTCCCAGAGTGCTGGGGTTCCAGGCATGCACCCCTATACAGAGTTATCCTGACTGACTTCTTCAGCTGAGGTATTTGTCTTTTCTGGCCTTTGGAATTTGGCTGAAATGTTGCTGTTTTGTAGGTCTCCAACCTGCTGGTTTTCAGTGTAGATGTTCAATTGTTGATTCTCTGGTTCTCAGGATTTGGGCCTGGGGCAGGAGCTACATCTCCAGCTTGTTGAGTGCAGGTCTCAGGGCTTCCGGGGGTCCATAACTGGGTGAGCCAATTCCTTTATAATAAATGTTTGTATGATGCATTGCTGATTGTGCTTTTCTGGGGAACCCTGACAAATGCATAAGCACAGCTGACATTCAGAAAGAAGCCGCTATGCTCTGCTTCTTAGATGCAGAAACGAAGCGCGGTGTCACTTTCTGGGAATACTGGGGCACGTGTTGGCCATCGTGGGCACAGTGAGGCAATCAGAGAGCTCCTGCTCTGGTGAGAGACTGAGGGCTAAGAGGATGTGCAGTTCTCACTCTTGGCCTCTGCTGGGTCTTAGACTCTCCAGCTCCATTTAGGCTCCTATTCCCAGGCATGGTGGCTCATCTGGAAAATTAAGCTTTATTTTGTGATAGAGCAGGGTATTGCTGTCAGAAACGCACAACCCAGTGCCACGACAGAGAAGAAAAGTTATTACCCTTTGTATGTTTTCCTTACTGTCTTAGCAAAAGGATTTGGTATTAACTAAAAAAATTTCCTGAAAGTTTTTCATTCTGTACCAAGCACAACAAGTGAAGCTAAAGGGAAAGGAAATCCTCCAGGCCCAGGAGCATTCTGGGCTATGCCGGCGCTGTCTGGACACCAAGCTGTGTGTTTGTTCCCTGCCCCGTCTGTGTGCTCACAGGGAAGTAGGGGACCCTACAGAAGGATATTTTTATAAGATGTCAAAGGATGTGGTTTCTATCCAGTGCAGCAGAGATAAAAACCCTTTGTATATACAAATTCTTTCATCTTAGCCTGAAGTGCTATTCTGTATCTACTTTACCTCCTTTATCTGCCCTGAATCCACGAGGTGAGAAGCAGTAAGGATGATCCCCTTTTGCAGAACGTGAGGAAAGTCAGGACAAGGTGGATTGAGTGATTTCTTGTCAGTCATGAGGCACAGAGTAGGTTGGAACCTTGGCTCCTCCTCTCCCCTCCTTCCCTTTCCTTAATCTCTCCATCCTTTCTTCTCCTTCATCAGACACTTGCAGGGAACCTCAAAGTAGTTTTTTTTTTTTAAGTGCTGATGATGCAGGAATGGGGAAGACAGAGCTTCTGTCTTGGAGCCATTCCTGGTGAACCAGGAAACATGGGCATGGTAGCTCCTAAGTAAGATGCAATGCTAGGAAGCAACAGGAAAGACTTGAAGGAGACACTGTGGATCATCCTAGTGGGGGCAGCTATGCTGCCAGAGTGTCTGTAGATTTTACTGTAATTTTTAAAATCATATTTAGGTTATCTACATAGGAAGGAAGTGTAGGATTTTTATGAGTAGAATAAAAGAGGGGCATTTCAGACCTAGAAAGCAGCTTGTGAAACACAAGGCCCTGCACATGGGCATCCTGGGGTCGGAGAAGCACAAGCCTGTCTGCTCTGCGGAGGCACAGGGGGCTCCACGCTGGCCCATGGGTGCTGACTTCTATCAGGAACTTCACAGCCTCTAATCACAGCTCTGCCACAAAAAGAGTGCAGGCGGTGGTGCTGTAAACATCGCCTGTTGCCAGCCTTTGATGGCTGCCTCTCTTTCTTCAACAATGAAGAGCATGTCAATCTAATGACTGTCATATTATCGCCCATTAACTTCATTATCGGACACTAACTGTTTCTAGTAATAATTCATTCACTGGTAATGACTTGGTGTCCAATTCCTGCATAATTACTGTCGCAAATGCAGTCAGATGGGTGTACAGGGCTGCTCTGTCGCTCTGGGCTTGGTCAGGGCAGCCCAGGGCTCAGAGCTGGTGGGTTTTCACTGGAGGAGGCAGAGGGCAGTCACTGAATGAATGACAGGGATGGAGATTTCTCTTGGGGACTCTGAAAACCTACAACAGATTCTTTTCCTGCCTGGGGATAGCTACACTGCTCGGCATGCTGCACTGCTGCCTGTGGGGCGTGTGTGCCTGTTAACTGGTGTGCGGGCTTTGCTCAGAGGAAACAGCAGTCCCTTCTCTCGCTCAAAGGACAGTAATTGATATTGGCCAGAAGCTTTTGGTGGATTAAGTTTTATAACCCATGATATGTGGAGGTCTTGGCTCCCAAATTGCTCTGACTCCACTGTAATTATCCACATTTATTTGTGAGCAGAGATATGCTGCTTATTTAGAAGACCAAGGAGGGGATTTCTGAAATTGCCTGTGGATGTAGATAGTGTTAGAAAGAGGAATTAAGCCTGCTGTGGGGTTTGGGAGCTGGGCGGATGTGAAATGTCACAGCATGGAGAGAAAGAAGCTGAACAAATCTGGAGAGTGGAGGATGGACCGAGCGCGTGCAGGGGACTCTCAATGCGCTCATGACCTCAGAGCAGCCTGATCCCAAGCTCTTCCACTGTCACTGTAGCAGAGGTGACTGCTGACAGCAGCAAACTCTTCAGTTCCTACAACCTGGGAAAGTCAGCACTGCTTCGGCAGGAAAGTGTCTTCATTCTTCCATATGACATGGTGGTACCAGTCCGGCATGACTTTGCATCTTTGAAACTTTCCAGACAAATAATGAAGTCATTGTATGTTTAAGGACCTCAGATTCAGATGTGAGTTGGCTGGATTTCTCAGTTCACGGCACCACATTACCACGGGCCCATGCTGTTCTTCATGCAATATCTGGTCTCCCCTCACTTCTTTACCCCCTCTTCTTCTCTCTCTGTGTGGACATTTGTGTGTTTCCTCTATATCCTTGTTGACTGAGTTGGTTTTTTACGGCTGCCCAAATGTGTTATCTTTAGACAGCAAAATCTACCATCTTACAGTTCCTGGAGGTTGGAAGTCCAGCAGATTTGGCTAGATTCCCTGCCAAGTCTCTTCTAAGCTGAAGTCTACGAGCTGCCTTGGCTTAGGCCTTACTGGAGGCCCCAGCGGAGGTCTGCTTTCTCCTCCTTTCAGGCTGTGGGTGGGAGCCATTCTTAGCAGGGAAGAGGTCCCTCACTTCCTGGTTTGAAGCTTCTTCCACCTCCCAAGCTAGAGTAGTGTTGGGTCCTTATTGTGCTTAGAATATCTGACTAGAATCTCTCCAACTTCTTGTTTCTCTGCTTTTACGGTGTCATGTACCCAGTCCAACAAAACAGGGCAACCTCTCCATCTTATTGTCAGATAGTAATCTTAATTATATCTATAATTAAAGTGATATAAATCAATATACTCCCAGTTCTGGATAGTAAGGTATAGAATCTCTTTGGAATGAATATTTTGCCTAATGTAACTACCCAAATTTTCTTTGCTTATTCACGAAAATGGCCTTGAAAACTAAACATTGTATGTACATACTTAAAAATCACAGATATAGTTTTGTGTTATGTCACTGTTTCTACTTTGCTTACTTTATTTTTTTTTTTAATGTACTTTAGGGAAGGGTCTACAGGATGTTCAGGGTTTCACTAGGTCGGACTCCTAGTGATTCTCCTGTTTACAGCCTCCCAAGTGCTGGGATTACAGGTAAATGCCAGCATTCCCAGTCTCAATTGCCTCTCAATGCACCCTGGGGGCAGGACCAGCACTGCAGGCCTGGGGATCGAACCCCTGGCCCCTGTACCTGCATGCAAGCACTTTAATCCACTGAGTTATTTGTCCAGATCTACTTTGCTTGCTTTAAAACATGTTTTGAAATAAATCCAGTTCTTTGTTTTTGGCCATTATGTAGCATCCTGTCATATTTTAAGTATATTACATTCTATTTATCCATTTCCTTAGTGTGCATGCTGCAAACCCAGCTGTAGTGCTCACTGCTTATCTCTTGGTATGATCCTGTCTGAGACTTCTCAGCGACCTGCATCCTTGGGGACTGCTGGGGGATCGGTGAGGTACACCCAGTGTCACCAGGCACCCCAGGTACAATCTTAAATGACAAATACAAGTTGATCTTCCATCAGCAAAACAGAAACACCTCATTCTCTACATCTGTGCTAGTGCTTGGTATTGAACATCGGCTGTGCAGGTTTGTTGCTGTTAACTTGGGTTAACTCCTTTCCCTCAGTTTCCTTCACAGCAAAATGGAAGGCTAATGGCGGATTCTTCACGAGGTCTCCTGAACACAAGTGAGTTGGTGCATGCTTCACTCAGAACAGGCCCTGGCCCAGAGTAGGTGCTGCCACCATTGTTATTTTAGTTTTTAAAAATTGCACAAAAGTAGCATTCTAAAAACTTTGTCATCTTTTAAATATTAAGGAGGTAGAACATAAATTCATATGCTTACTAACCATCAAGTTTTCCTTTATCTTCATATCACTCGTTTGTCTTTAATGAGTAACATTCTACAGTGTTTCATGGCCTGCGCTTAGCCTTACAAATATTAAAACCAAATCCCTAAATATGACTGATATTTACATTGGTCTCCATGATGTGCACGCTGCCAGGGGTGGGGCGATGGGGAGGTGGGGGTGGGGGGTGGGGGGTGTCACAGACAAGCGACTATTCTTGGCACACGCCGATGTGTCCAGTGAGTGTCCCAGCTGTGCAGTCCCATCTTGCCTTCGTCTGCTTCCGCCTGCTGTCCATGGGCGACTGCTTCACTGACTGGGCCACATCGCTATCATCAGGTTCGTGGATTGGGTTGTGGTCTGGCATGTCCCAGCTTCCCTCAGGCTGTGCTACAGGAACCACAAGCCCAGGACGGCACCGTTTGTTGGTCCCAAATGAGGCACTAGGGGACAGGCAGGAATCTGACCCCTTTTAACTCCATCTCTACCACTAGAAAGATATATAAGTATATGGGTGAGAAACACATATTTTATGTAAGGTGAAGACTATCATAAATGGACCAGTCTACCTACAAATTGACAAATGGAACTTTTTTTTTTTTTAATTTTAGGGAAGGGTCTACAGGGTGTTTAGGGTCTTACTGCACAGATGGACTTGTAGTGCAAGTGCTGGGATTACAGGACCACACCACCATACCAAATCTCATCTCAGTGCACCCCAGAGGTGAGGCTGGCACAGCAAGCCCAGTCATCGAACCCCCACCCTTGAGTGCTTGCAAGCACTTTAATCTGCTGAGCTATTTGGCCAGCCCTGGAACTTTCTTATAGGTAGAGAAAGCATGATTCATGACTTAAAAACAAAAACAAAAGGAATTTAATTTAACAAAGCATTTTATGGAGTTGGAATCAGTATATTAAAATAATGAAATAGTCTCACTCTTTAAATTGGATTGCTTCTTTTCATGTTTTAGTTTTTAATTTTATTCATTATCATGGTAATTGGAATATCAATTCTGAACAGTTACAAATGGACTACACTCTCTGGTTTTTGACATACAAAAGCGGTGATGGTGTATTTGTACTTACTACTATTCATTCTATCCTTGCTGTTTTTATTTTTTATTTTTATTTTTTGACTGGGTCTCACTATGCAGCCCACATTCACAGTGATCCTCCTGCTTCCTGCCTCCCTAGGGCTGGGATTACAGGCGCGCGCCACCACGCCCGGACTCCATCACTGGCTCAGCACACCCGAAGGCAGGGCTGGCGCAGCATGCGGGACCAGGAATCAAACCCTGGCTGCTGCGCTTACCTAAGCAAGCGCTTAGTCTGCTGAGCTATACTGCCGGCCCTATCCTTGCTGTTTTTATAATCCTTTACAATTTTCAAAATCTTTACTTATTTGGAAATCCCTAATTGAAAGTGTCCACATGGCACCAGAGGCAAATTTCCCAGAAAGTGGGGAGAAAAGTGGAGTACAGTGGGGGCAGATGGCTGGCGTTGCTTGCTGGGATGGAGAGCTGGGTCCTGAGATTTGAAGAGGTCAGAAGAGAAAGGATCTGTTGTGTCCAAAAGCAGAGAGGCCCTGCTAGACCAACTGACATACAGAGCCCAGCTTTGCTTGTCCTGGGTGATGACAGGGGGCTCTGCCCTCATCAGGGGAGGACAGCACAGCATTACCTGGGTTTCAGTTTCTCATGCAGCAGTTTCTGATTTGAAGCTAAACATTAGAATCGCTGGGCTTGAGAGATAGCTCAGTGCTCTAGGTGCCTGCCTGGCAAGCTCAAGGACCCAGGTTCGACCCCCAGTACTGCATACCATGTTGGCCCTGGAACCCTGGGCACATTATGCTGACTACTGAAACTGGTAACCCCAGTGCTGGGGAGGCTGAGACAGGAGGGTCTCTGTGAGTTCCTGTGCCAAATAAATAAATAAAAGATTAATTTTTTAAAAAATAAGAATTATTCTGAACCTTACAGTTTTCTAATCTTATAAAATGAGTTTTGATTATGAATATATCTATAAACATAGACATTCATAAGCACCAAGCAGCAAAGAAGTGGAGGACACCCTGGAACACCCTGTTCCTCCAAATTTCACAGTGAACTGTGAAGATGTTAGCAGAGGAAGACAGCTGCGGTAGGCCCTGCCTCAGGATTCCCTGAACATGCTAGTGGGGCAGCCTGAAGGGCTGGAGACTCGCCCCAGCCTTTGCCATGTCCAGGCTCTGTGGGAGTGGACCAGGTAATTTGGGTGATGCCTTTTCCGATCCACTAGGGGAAACGCTTGAACTCAGGAGCCCGGCACCCATTAGGACCATTTCTGCTCTGGCAGGTGTGTGGGCCTGATTTGTCTCAAGGGATTTCCAGGTACCATGATTTTGTTCACATTTTCCACATTCTTCTAATCTATACCAAAATAGACCAGCAGGGGGCTTGGGCCTTTGTTTTCACTAAATGCAACCCCAGGTAAAGTAACTCTAGAGTGGAGACGCTGGTGCATCCCAGAAAGTTCTACTTGAAAGGGCAGGGGTGGCAGCCACAAGGAAAAACCAGTAGTGTCCATCAATCATAGTTGAGAATGATAACAACGATGGGTGCTTACTGAGTGTTACAAATGGTTTTGAATACTGCCTTAGAGCCTTTGTAGGCTTTATCTCAATCCTCTAAGTGGCTCATAAAGTAGGCATTATCATTATTTTCACTTTGCAATAGGGAAGTTGAAATATGGAGAGGTGTGCAGATTTACTTAAATGAGGAATTAAACGGATTGGGATTGAACCCAAATGCGCTTTCTGAGGCTAAACTGTCAACCCTCATTATCACAGCTGCCACCCCAGCAGAAAGAGCTTAGGTTTCCAGGGGAATGCATGGTGCATATCTATAGGTTCCCTCATATTCAGTTTTTGGAGGAAGGGAAATTCCTGTGGACTGAAACTGTCAGGAGAGTCATTAACAGAGTAGGTGCATGTTGGGAGATGGCTCAGTGGAATAAGTGCTTCCCTGGCAAGCACAAGGGCCTGAGTTCAATCCCCGGTTCTGACAAACAAACAAACACACACACACAAACAAACAAACAAAAATAGACTAGGTGTATCTTGAAAAATTCAAGAAAATTTGAGCCTGTCTGAAGAGTGGACAATGCTTTCCAAGAGGGATGGAAAACTAAATAAAGCCTGTGGGCTTATCTGAAAACACAGAGAAGATGAGAGATGTGTAACAGAGTCTCTTCTGGCCTGTGACTGGAATAATTCTATGAAGTCCTATGATACTTCTTGTTTTCCTTAAGAAAAGGAAATAAGGAGGTAGGGAAAGTTCTGTCTGTGTGAGACTTACCCCAAAGACCTTATTCTAAAGCCTGAAATAATGGATCCAGTCACATGCTGTTTTTTTCTTACTTTTTAGCACTTAGGAGGAGTCCAGAACAGGAGCTAGTTTAACAGGCTCATTATGTATTGGTGGGTTTCTAAAATGGAATAATCCACATAGGGACACCCACTTAGAAGCAAGGATCAAGGTAAGCTTGGGCCACCGATAGGACAGAGCTCTTCTCTTCCAAATAGAGAGGTGAAGCCTTTCCCTCTGGTGCTGAGCCCTTCTTGTCCCTGGCATGGTCTTTTCCATCCTGAGCTACTGGGTGACACAACACATATAATGCGCAATCCAACAGAGCACATTATTATTATTCAGGGGCGAGTGACTTGAAATTGAAATGCTCACACAGTTGTGAGCTCCAACAGTGTTAAAAATAAATCCTTTTATCTGTTCTACATTCCCGGGCTGGTTCTCTTTTCCACTGGAGCCCCCTTTAAAAGATGTGCGGACTGTGTGTTGAACAAGATCGCATGTGACTTCACAAAAATAGAATGCCTAGTCTCTCCTCTTTCCCTCTCCATTCGACAATATAAGATAAATTCACTCCATGGAACCTTTTGTGGGTTGTACTGCTCAGGCAATTTGCAGTTTTCTGGGGGAAAGGCAGCTCACGCTACATTTATCACCCCCTGCCGTCGGCTACAATTCAACCCACTTTGAGCCACTGAACAGAGGTGCTGATGGGGACTCTGGCATTAGAATTCCACATCATAATGGAAATGCAGGGAAGCAAAAGACAGATGAATCAGGGACACTCTAGGTCTCCACCGAGAGAGAGAGAGGTCAAAAAGGGTGACACTGGGTGATGGGATCCGAAGATGAGTATGCAGCAATAACAAAAAGTACCTTTGCTTTTCTGTCCCATACACATATACATTTTTTTTTTTTTTCTTTTGGGAATCCTACCTTGAAAAATGAATTTTCTGTTATCAGAATCAACAACTCCTATTAGGATAGTGACTTCACTTTCACCTGTAATCACTAAACTCCTCTCAACAAGGCTTAGAGAAATAATAGAAAGACATGACTTGACTTCTTTTCCTTTTTCTACTTTTCTTATGGGCCTATTCTATAAACAAGTGACAGTCAAAGCTAAACCAAATGCAAGCAAAAAAAAAAAAAAAAAAAAAAGTAAAGCACTCCTGGTGGGTGACTAGGGAGAATTGAAGTATTAGTTGAGATAAACCAGGTTATGCTGCGGAAACACCCCTTGGATCTTCCAGGGGAAGTGGACTTACTGTGGCCGTCAGTGGAGCCCTGTGTCTTATGGCTACACTGGGTGACTTTGTTGGGTACGATCTACAGTATGACAACGTGCAGGAGAAGAGCATACACTGATACTGAAATCCCTTAACTCAAAGTGGAACAGATGCTTTCTTTTCACAGTCTATTGAAAAGAAGAATAACCTGGCCGACCTGAGTCCAGGGAGCACAGATGGATGTCCAGGCCTCTTATATGTAGAGAGGAGAGGAGATTTGGTTGCTGGACGTGTCCTTGATTATTCTTGTGTAATGTTGCTTGGCTTAATGGAGTGGACTTGAGTGGGAAGATGGTGACTCTTTCAGCTTAAATATCCACAATAATGTGTTATTCTTTTATTTCCAGGTACAGAGATACCTAGCAACTGTCAAAGCAGCATGTGTTTGCAGTTTTGAAAGGAATAAATGAACTGTTAATTGAAAGGATGAGGAAACTGAGACCCAGAGAGATTGTGAGGTGTTTGCCCTCCTTCCTGAGGGCAGAGACAGGTTGGGTTAGGACAGGGCTCTTTTCATGGCATCACAAAAGATGCCATCCTGGTACTTCACTGAGCTGGCAGCAGACAGTGAGATGGTTCAGGTTTGACCTGCAGTGGACCTGGGGAGCTGTGAGACCCAGTGACAGAGCAGGGAGAGCATGGGTTATGTTCAGTGCCAACACCCACAGTACTATTGCTCTGTTTACAACTGATGCATTCTTACATAATGCACTTGTTTCTGTACCTGATGCCATTCTTTTTGGCTTGTGGTGCATAACATCCCTGGTGATATTTTTCCTTTTGGATCACCTCAAGTTTTATACTTGATTTAGGGCCACTTGTGTATGGTGACCCGAGTCTGTACTCCATGGCACCGCCCAGGAGTATTCACATTGGACAGTCTCTGCAGTGAAGCCACTAAGGACACTCAGTTCCAGAAACTATAGCTTGTGAGTCCTGGCTGCCTCTTCTGGCCACACAGGGCATCGAGCATTGGTGCTTGGGCACACCAGCAACCACTCCGGCTGCTAGAACTGGGGGCTGAACTGTATCCATGTGTCTCAGTTACTCTTCTCTCATTGCCAGGACAAATACCCAACACCCAAAATTAGGGAGGGAAAGGTTTATTTAGCTCACAGTTAATGGAGGTTTCAATCCGTACTCAGCTGACTCCAAGGCAGAGCGGCACATAGCAGAGGGCAGCAGCTCTTGCTGGCAGAAAACAGCAAAACAGCAAGAGCAAATGGGAAGAGTAGAGGCAACAATGGCAACAGAGAACCAAACCTGTCTCCTTGCGTTGCATTCAGGCTGTCTACCGCAGGTTGGGTGGAGTATTCATGCCTACAATCCCAGCAGCACTCACACTCATAGTCTCAGTGGATCATGAGTTGATCACAAAGTCTACAAGTGCCCCCCATGACTGCATGAGGCTTTGGGGGGACAACTATATGCAACCGTATCTACTGACTTGTGTACTGTTGGAGAAATGCTTGGATATGAAGGCTAAGAGGAAAAAAGCGATCTCATTTGGATCCAACATGAAAATCAAGGTGTCCTTTGGAAGAGTCGGATCTTCAGAAATATTTGGAGAGCAGGAATAGACACCAACAGCAAGTTAGATGAGTGTGGAGCCCTGGAGTGCTATTTGGAGCTGTCCCGGAGGCATAATGATGCCATTTTAAATAAGAGATATTTTCAGCATAAATGCTTAGCAGATCAAACACCTCCAGGCTTCCCCAGGTTTCAGAGGAGGCAGAATGGAGGCCACACTGATGAAACGTGGCTAATGGGCACACATTTCTTTTCACCACAAGGTGAGCCACCCCTGGGGTCTGACTGAGGAGAGGACTCTTTGGTGGATGGCTTGGGTAATGAGCATTGGCTGGGAAGACCTCATGAGCCTTATTTGTGTCCATGTGTGTACAGAAAGTGTCCCTTCCCTTTGTGGTGTGAATTTTGAAAGAGAAATGGATTGCATACCTTTGGAAGAAAAGGGTTTGATCGTTGTATGGCCTTATCTTTTTGGTCCTTTATAATTCTTTTCTGTGTCACTGTTTGACATCTGTCATTGTAATGCTGCCAGGCTATTCTGCCCTTCCTTTTTACCATGTGGAGGTCTTTTTTGTTAAAAACAAAGTTGCCCATCTCCTTTTTTTCCATTGAGCACATGCACGTGTGTGTGTGTGTGTGTATGTGTGTGTGTGTGTGTGTGTGTGTATGTGTATATGTTTCCCTGAGAAGCATGGGCAGGAGCCTGGGATTTAGTTCTAACCATTTCAAGGCTCTGCCCAGCAATGCAAATGCAGGGGAATAGACAGAAGTAGGTCAGGCCAGAAATTATCCTATCTCAGCATATTACAAACAGGGTATGGCACTGAGGGAGCTGTCAGTTCAGAGACAGGAGCAAGGGAAGCCAGAGACAGGGATGGTCATATAATTGGTCATCTACACTGGGACACTTAAGAAAATAAAAGGAGGGGTTATTAATGATTACCTGAGGACAACCTGTGTAAACAGGCAGCCTGAGATGAGATGGGAGCCTGGGAGAGGCTTCGTGTCCAAACTTCAGCCTCATGGAGAATCTCACCTTATCCTTAGAATGAAGTTGGGAACTTGATCAGGGCTCTGTGATGGGATCAGATAACAAGGAGCTCAGAGGCTGATCAGGTGTGAGAACTGGGGTCCTCCATAGTTAAGGTAGGTTTAAAAGCTGACAAGACCTAACAAGAATCCCACTTGTAGAGGTGAGGGCTGTGTTGAGCCCTAGTTGCCAGAGATTGTCTGTTCCCTTTGAAAGGCCAGCACCTGCCTCCCTGTCCCCTTGGAAATCTTTTCCTCTATCTGTAAGGCCAAGTTCCCCACACTTGACACCTGTCAGGAATGGGCAGTCCACGTTGAACAGAAGCAATTGAAAATTGCTTCAGGAAGCAGGCTCAGTAGAGAAGGCCTGAGAGGACAAAGGATTTGGCTTGAGGGCTGTCAGTGACAGACAGCAGCAGAGCACATAAGGGGCAGCTCACTGTATTCTCTTCTGATTTATATTCTACACATAAAACTGATATCAGAGGCAGCAAAGTGGAAACATGAAAACTCATGAATGTCTCTGAGGTATTTTCTTCAAGGTGATACACTGGGGAGAGAAGAGTATTTTTAAGAATCCTGGAGTGACTGAGCATCTAGAGGGAAGCACTGGACACTCAGGACACTGAGAAGACCTCATTCATTCATGCGCTCTTGCTTCTTCCATGTATTACCTATGACTATGTGGCACCACACTTGGAGCAAAAGATGCTGTCATGGTTTGGGGTTTTGCAAAGAAGAAGAATGCAATACAGGACACAGTTTATAAGATTGTTTTGTAATGAATCACCCAAAGAATTATATACCAAGAGTGCAGGAAACCTATCCACCCACTAAAGACCAGAGTCCAGGTGAGGACCTGGATTCTGCAATACTGTCCTGCATGAGTGCAGCTGAGGACCTACAGCCCATAACAATGCCTCCCGTAAGTCCAACTGGAGGCCCAGAGCCCATGACAATGTCTCATGCAGGCCAGCTTCACAGATCTGTACTAGGAGGGCCCAAAGGTCAGTGGTGGAATCTAGAAAGTTATACCCACAGGATGAAGGATCTGTGGTAGCAGGCTGAGGGATCTCAACTGGAGCTAGGAAGCAATGCTCAAGGTAAGGACTGGAGCTTCCCCAAAATATACCACAGTCATCCTCAGTGACAGTGAGGTCCCAAGCTCCCAATAGTCAAGTTCACCAGGAAAACCTGCATAGCAATGTCCCCCAGCAGAATAGCCCAAGAGAACCAGCAGCTCCTAACAGCTCCTACAAACACTTCTCTAACAGCCTCCAACAACCCCTCTAGTTCTGCCTCTTCTGCTGTCACAACACTCCTCAGATGGGCCTCCTGCACTTAGCACCGTGCTAGTTCCGTTCAGGGTGTAACAAGGTGACCACCAGTTGGAAATCCACCACAGGTGCAGAGATAAACACACATGGTCCCTACTTCAGGTGAGTACCGAGGGTCACAAAAACATCCTAAGAAATATTACACAATATTAAAGCACTGAAACAAGAAGGGATAATGTGCAAGGAGAGTGAGGACTGACTCCTTTGGATCTCTTGCTGAAAAGCTGGGTTAAAATTTGGCAAATATGCAAGGCAAGCAATTGAAGGAAAAACTTGAGATGGCAGAAAAGACAAGGAGTGTTTGGGAAAGGAATGAACATTCATGTGAACCGAAGGGCCAGCGCAGAGCAGAAAGGAGTGACAGGCAGAAAATTAAGCCTGGGCTCCTTGCAGGCTGTGGGTTTAGCTGTTGAAATGACAGCAAAGAAGAAACACTAAAGACCCACAGGAGAGCAGGAGGCTATGGGAAATTAACAATCCAACAAGAACAGAGCGTATATCGTGGAAACAGAAACATAGACCCCACTGGGGAGAGAGAAGCAAAATTCTCTGTAGAGCCCTTGCAAAGTCTGACTGACACACACAGCCTGACTCCATTAACTTCCACTGTGGGTCTCCAAGCTGTGGTTGAGACTCAGGGTTACAGGGCCGTGGGGGCGCAGCACAGATGTGAGGGTAACGACACCACAAAACCTCCATAAAGGGACCAACCCAGCTCCCATTTTGTGTCTAGGAAGCAATGGGTATACAAACCAGAGTGAGTTTTTCTTGGTTTTAAACTTTGCTCTTCAAAGCTGGGAATGTGGATTCTGTGTCCTGAAAGAGTGAGTTCAGTAAACAGATGGGAGCCTTTGCCCAGGGGTAGGGCCCTGCCCTCAGCACAACTCTAGCCAGGGCTTGAGGAAACAGGAAAACACTTTATTGAAATGCCAAGTGACCTGCAGCAGAGAAACCTGAAATAAGACTATTTTTGTGGCAGGAAAAATGTGAACCTCTAGACTTTAAGATGTGTGTTTACTAAGAGTCAGGCCTACCCGCTGTGGTTCAGCTCACTAATTGTCCCACTAAGCTGGCTCCCATATTCCTGGTAAAGAGGAGAACTCGGCTCCAAGGCCTCTCTTACCCCTATCATTATGGCAGGGAAATATGCAAACCCTACCCATGAAACAAACACATAGACAGAGGGTTGAGTTTCTTTTATTCATCTTGGAATTCTGTTTCCTTTGGGAAAGTGAATATTGTTCTGCAGCCCAGTAATACATGACCTTTGCTGTACTGAAGGTCACAGGCAACACACCAGTCAACTCCTTCAAGCCCTTCCCAGGATCAGGAGCTGAGAGAACTAGTGAGGAGATGCAGCGATTTAACACAAGAACCTGGAGCCTTAGACACTTCTCCACAGAGACCTCCCAGTGAAGAATGGCACTGCTGTTTGTCATAGGTTTACGACTTTTATCAGAAGTCTTCTTCTTTCTTTCTTTCTTTCTTTCTTTCTTTCTTTCTTTCTTTCTTTCTTTCTTTCTTTCTTTCTTTCTTCTTCTTTTTCTTTTTCTTTTTTTCTTTTTTCTTTTTTTTTTTTTGCAGAACCAGGGATTGAATTTAGGGCCTTGTGCTTGCCAGGCAAGATCTTATTCTACTGAACTATCTCCCCAGCCCCATTATCAGAATTCTTGGTGTCCATCCTTCAGTATAGGGTTGCAGGGGTGGAGACTAATTTTTCACTCATTTATATATAAATATTTATTGAACAACAATTATGTCCAGAAGCTGTACCAGGGGTTTGACAGACCTATAAAAACATGGCCATATAGGGGTTTACACTGTAATGTGGAGCATAACCAATAAATGAAAAGTCCAAATAGCCACAGACTGAGCAAGAGTGCCTTCCATCTTTATGGAGCACTTACTTGCTGTCTTCTAAGGCCTTACACTTATTTCAGGCTGATCCATATAAAACCGTGGACAACCACTTTTGACTCCCTGGAGCACCAATGTCATAGGTTAAAACTGTCAGCAAGCCCGATGATCTTCACTCAAGTCCAGAGGAAGGCACTCCTCTGACCGTCAAAACCACAGGAAAAGGAGGCTAACAAGTAAGTTGCCTAAATTCACAGAGCAAGTCTGGGAGAGAAGCTGGATTGCAATTCAAACAGTTTGGCACAGGGTCCAGGCTGTTTGTGATGTGACAAACACACAGGATGAGGAGTTGGAGAGTCCTGAGAGAGCTGGTGGAGAGCTGGAAGAGAGGAAAGGCCTCGAAGGAGGACCTTAGTAGTCATACCGCAGTCTGTGATCTGACCATGAAATGACTGAGAGAGACAGCTGAGCCCTCTGCCAAACACTCTAGAGCCCATGAGCATAACCCTTGGTTTTCTTATTGCAAGGGAGCAGAGCACACCTGGAGGGGTGCTGCTCAGTAGCTGACCTGTGTGGGACCCTTCCATACTGGTCACCACCAGTGAAGCAGTGCCACGATCCTCTCTTCTCCAGAGGCCTTTGTGTCTGCAACCCAAGGCAGATGCTAATATGACCCGTTTCCCATCCCTCCTTCTGCTGGACGTGTCTCCTGCACAAAGCCTGTCTCCTAACAGCTCGTGAGCTGCAGGCTTATATTCGTTACTGCAGTCTCTATGTGGTGCTCATTCAAAGAACTATGAGGGAGCCCAGATTCTTGACCTGTGTCATTGTCTGCACCTTCTCCTCAAGCTCTGTAAAGGCTGCAAATGTCCCCACCACACTTAGAAAGTGAGTGGGGCATGGTTCCTGGGGTGGGAGAGGTCCTGAGAATCTCCATATGCCTGTCCTCACAGCTTCTCTCAGCTGAGGTCTGCCAGGCTCTGTGTCATGGACATCAGTCACCCAGGCCCTGCTGAGGCAGGCTTCGCACCAACGTGGCCTCCCTGCTCTTGGCTGAGAACATGGTGTCTACCGTTACTCTTGCACTCCATGTTCCTCCTTCTTCTACTGCCTCTCATTCCAGGGGCATTTGTTTTGAATCAAACTCTTGCCTTTTGCTCAAATCATGAATCTGTGGACTGCATTAAATACAGTATTTGGTTTTTTTTTATGTGTATTTAGTACAGGGTCTACAGGGTCTCACTACACGGATCAGACTCACAGTGATCCTTCTGTTTTCAGTCTCGCAAGTGCTGGGATTGCATCACCATGCCCAGTTTCAGTTGCCATCTCAATGTGCCCCAGGGTTGGGGCCGGCGTGGGACACCAGGGATTGAGCCCTGGTTGCAGTGTCTGCCTAAGCAGGTACTTTAGTCTGCTGAGCTATCTGGCCAGCCCTAAAGATAATATTTGTGATTGCAATGACTTTCAGGCTTGCCATGGAGGCTTAGAGGGATGGGAAGCCCACCTTTACCTGGCTGTCTTTGGCTGGGTGCCTGTTTCTATTGGGGTCACAGGGCAGAACCACTAGATATCACTCACTGGATCCCCATCTGTGTGCTTCCTATGCAGTGCTGCAGCTGTTATCCATACTGCATGCATGCTCACTGCTACATGAGCTGAGCAGCCGGGGCCTTGCAGAGTGCAAGGGATTGCAGTCATGCACCACCATGCTAGGTGACTGCCAACCAATTTGGAACACTAGCTCTCCTTATAATTGACCTTTAAGCCCTCTCTTTTCATATAATTTTGGGCTTTACTCTGGAAAGAATCACACTTTTAAATTTTGCACACTTATTTATAGAATCATTTTAGATAAGAAAATTATAAATGGTGCAGAAGAAAAGTATTTGAATCATAAAGAGGACATAAGGACAATCATTGCCCAGTGTGGTGGGACATTCCTGTAATCCAACACTCAGGAGGATGAGGTAGGGAGAAGCCATCTCAAAACAAAGAAACAAATAACAAACAAAGAAGAGCAATTGTTAAGGTAATGGTACTTTTCTGTGTGTTACCTCCATGACAAATACATGATTTTCTGCACTTGTTAGGCAGAATGAACTGTCTACCGCACGGAGTTAACTTTAAGTGTACATTTTTTAAAAATATAGTAAGAAGGGAGGCAGACTATGACAGAGTAAAAGCTAAAATTAAAAAAAAAAAAAGATGAGTGTGGACAGAATGGGGCCTCAAGTGAAGGTGACCGTGGTTGGCCATGGCTTAGGCGGTGCTGCAGGTGGCTCAGAAGCACAAGCTTAGAGGGACATGTGCTACAATTCTGAGCACCACCACATCACATTGACCTAGATATGAGTCCTGGATGCTTAATCTCTCTGTCCTGAAACTTTATCCTTCCACACACTAAGCTCAATTTTCACAGAAATTTAGTACCTACAGAGCAAATCTGACACTTACGGGTGATTCAGACAGAGGCTTCTGCATTTTGGCAATGTGGAGGTGCAGGGATTGGATTCATCTTCCTGTCTGGAGCAAAGAAAGAAAAAGTGGACAAGATATATGAAACTTTGGTTCTAAGACAATGGCCATTTGACAACAAGGCCTGGTCCTTAAGGTTTGGGAAACAAATGAGGGAGACCTGCAATTCCATCAGTTACTTGCCTTGAGTTGTGAGTCTGTGATGGAAGCAGAGGAAACTGAATCAGAGCATGGAAAACTCCATAGATTTGAGGAGAGAAAGAGAATCTGAGGAGTGCAGGCTACCCAGGGTGTGCAGGTGACAGGCCTGGATGTGCTGGGATGGGAGCTGGCCAGAGAGGGCCCCTGAAAGCTTCCCAGAGCCCAACTATTCAGCTGAGTACTGATCAGCATGTGCATTGGGAGACGAACCCAGTGCTTGGAAGGGGCAACCTAAAAGGATCACAGGGAACAATGCTGTGAAAACTGCCCGTTTCCACCACCTAGACTGGGAAGGTTCACAGTGAGGGAGGGAGGGGCTTATGTTCTCCAAGTTTACTCTTGGTACTGGAAACTACTTACCCCATAGCCTGAACATTGTTCTGGTCCTACCTACCAAATGTAAAAAGAAGGGCCTTATGTTTTTATGTAATTTGTCTATGATCACGAATAGAGATTAAGACTTTTTCTAGGGACACAAAACTATCCAGCATGCAAGAAGTGAGATTCATGTTTAGAATCCAGTCAATGATGACTAGATATCTGTGCAAACAAGCAGGAAATATGACTCTAATGAGGGCAAGAACTGACAAAGTGATTGAAAAGCAGCACAGATGTTGGGATTACATAAAAATATGAAGTAATTTTGTAGCTGAATTTGAAGTTCAGAAAGTTAAATAGAGTCATTGACAGTATACACACAAAATGCTCAGATTGAATGCCTAGATGTAAAAGTCAATCAAACAATATCTGATCTAAAAATGGATGGCACTAATGGCTGAGAAGACACAACAGAAGTAACGATCAGTGGACTTTAAGACACAGCACTCGTGCTAGTTCATACCCAGATGAGACATAAGGAACAAAGACAGAAAGCTGTGGGGAAAAGATATATATATGATTGGACTCATTAAAGAAAGAGGTAGAAAGGAGTTAGGAAAGATACTTGCAAGTATAATAAATAAAAAATTCTTCTAAAGTTGATAAACATTGATGAGCCATAGATTCCACACCAAAAATACCAGCCAAAGAATAGTGAGCTAGAACAACACTGTTAATGAACTTGGTTTCCAGCCACAAACAACTCCAACCAGTAGCAGCAAAATATACGTCTTCAAGTGCTCAGGAAATATAATTGTTTTCAAAGATGGGAGCCTGGCTTTGAATGCTGTCTTTGAATGCGTGGGTGCTGGCTTTCAACTGCCGATTGTCAAAGCTACTAAATTCTGGGTATTATCAAGATGCATTATGTTCAGAACAAGTGTCAGTGAATTTAAAGTGATCCATGTCCCAGAAAGCGTATTCCCTGCCCACAGTGGCATCGAATTATAAATCAATCACACAAAAATGTTTAGAAAAATCTCCAAACATTTAGAAACTAAGTACTGTAATATACTCATAAATAACTCATCAGAGCAAGGAAAACATCCAAAGAATTGTGAATAGAGTAAACATACAACAAAGTGGTTTAAGCCGGGCGTGGTGGCGCATGCCTGTAATCCCAGCACTTGGGAGGCTGAGGCAGGAGGATTGTTGTGAGTTCGAGACCAGCCTGAGCTACAAAGTGAGCTTAAAGCCAGCCTGAACTGCATAGCGAGACCCTGTCTCAAAAAGACAAAAAAACAAACAAACAAACAAAAAAAAACAAAAAAAAAAAACCAAAGTGGTTATTTGTGAGTTGCTGGTATAGCAGTACTTAGGGGTGGAATTATAGTAGCATACTAGCTTTATTACTGTATTCTAGGAAAGAGCAGTCTCAAAATTACTGTCTGAATTTTTCATGCTAAGAAACTAGATGAAATAAGGCAACTAAACCTAAAAGAAGAGGAAAGAAAACAAAGTTTAAATGAAAGTCAACAAAATATGAGACAGTCTTGTTACAGTTTGCCCATTTTATTTGTCTCTAAGAGCCACAGCAATCAGGAAATGACGAGAAAACACATAAACAACCTATTTTAGTGATAAGATATGCTATCACTGCAAATCTACAGATACTAAGGAAACAATGAAAGAATACTGTAAATAACTGTGTCCCCACAAATTTGACACATTCAGTAAAACTTATAAATTGCTTGAAAACTACAAACTACTTATGCTTACCCAAGAAGACATAAATCACCGGAATAATGCTACATCAAATAAAACATTGAATGTATTATTAAAACATTTCTAAAAATCATCTTTCTACTCTAGACTTAGATGGATGCTGGAGATTTCCCTCAAATATTTCAGGCAGAAGTAACATCAATCCTACATAATCTGATACAGAAAAATGAACAGGAGGAAATAATTGTCTATGCATTGTTTGAGGAAGATGCTACTCTAATACCAAAATTAAACAAAAATATTTTAAGTAAACTGTAAACCACTATTCTTTGTGAACACAGATGCAAAATTTTTTGAGAACTTTTGTTAAATCCAGTCAAAAATATATAAAAAGCAGAACTCACCTGGAACATAAGGGGTTTATCCTAAGGAAGAACAAATTGTTTAGCATTTTAAAATCAATGTATTACCAAGCTAAAAATGAAAACCTGCATGATCGTATCAGCATGGATGCATAAAGTATGTACAGCATGCTTTTCATTTACCTCTGAAAAGACCTTGACAAACTAGAAACACAGGAAGATTTTCAAATGGATAGAGTACCCACAAAATATGTATGCAGATAATATCCTACTTAATCATGAAAGACTACTTTCTCTCCAAAATCACAAATAGGTTGATTTGCCTGCTTTTCCATTTTCTATTCGGTATTAGAGATTCTGACTTGTGTAAGCAAGTGAAATAAAAATAAACCCAGGGATTTTTGTGGCTGATATGATTTGTTATGTATAACAATCTTTTTCAACCTTTGCTGGATTTTGGGTCCAATAATTCTTTGTTTTTGGAGTTGCCCCAGTTGTGGTAGGAGTGCAGTGACAGCCCTGGTTTTGCCAGCCAGATGCCAGGAGCAATGCCCCTCTTTTCTCCAAAAGATGACAAGCAATAATGTCTCTAAGAACCATCTCCAAGCATCATGGATGCAAAATTCACTGTCAGTGAAGAAGTACTCATAACAGAGAATCAGATAAAGTCTACAAAAGAAAAAGCAGATGAAACTGTTGAGCTAGTTTAGCAAGACTGTGTGCTGCAAGATTAATATACAGACATCAACTCTATATATTTTCAATGAATAAGCTAAAATTGTAATTAAATATTAGTACCACATGTAATAGATCAAAATATGAAATAGTTACAAATCTGATGAAAGATACTAAAATTTTATACAGTAAAAAATATAAACCATTGTTTAGAAGTATTAAAGAAAACTTAAATATTTTTTGTCATGGATTGCAAGACTCATATCAGTGTGAGTCTCTAAGTTGATTTATAAAATTAATGCAACCCCTTCTCTGGTCAAACTCACAGAAAGCTGTCTTGGATAAACTAACAAACTAATTCTAAAAATCATTGGAAATGTAAATGTTGTGAAATAGAAAAAACAAATGTAAGGGCCAGCCAGGTAGCTCAGCGGACTAATGCACCTGCTTAGGCAGAGTACAGTGGCCAGGGTTGGATTCCCAGCATGCTCTGTTGGCCCCGCCCCCAGGGTGTGCTGAGATGGTGATTGAGACTGGTCATGGTGGTGCGGATCCATAATCCCAGCTCTTGGAAGGCTGAAAGCAGGAGGATCACTACGAGTGAAAATGAATATACCTATAGTAATGTGGAAACTGTGCCATTGGTGTCAAGACAGACAAATATAACAGTGGTGTCACCAACAGGGTCCAGAGACCTACATATACATAACCAGCAGATGTTTGACAAAAGTGCAGAAATGGAGAAAGTGTAGATTTTTCTTAAATTTTCAATGAATGATGGTGAACAATTGGATGTCTATATATCAATAAAACGAAACAAAGTTCAAGATGTACTTTGTTCAGTTCTGAAAAATTAAATTTAAATATGAAAATTGTAGAAGGAAATGTAAGTTAGAACACTTGTGACAGTAAGCAAAGATTTCTGACATAAAGTACTAAAAGAATAATCTGGAAAATAAATTGTTATATTAGACCGCATGAAAATTTAGCATGTTTCCTTTTGAAAGATACTGTTAAGAGAACAAAAAAAGGCAAATTAGCTTGGTAAAGCAAATAGTTGAGAAGCCTTAAATCTCAATAATAAGATACCAACAAAGTTAAAACAATTATGCTCTGTTGGTGATTTCTTTTGACATGCAAAACCTTTTCAAAAAGTTGAAAGTCCTAGTTGTTGATTCTTTGAAGTATTTTCTGCGCAGTTTGCTTTTTGTTCATGAACTCACTGCCTACTCCTGTGTCTTCGAGATTTATGCCTACTTTCTCTTCCAGTAGACTTAGTGTTTCTGTTTTAATATTTAAATCTTTGATCCATTCTGACTTTAGTGCATGGTGATAGGCATAGATATAATTTTAGTTTTAGGCACGTGGAAAGCCAGTTTTTCCAGAACCATTTATTAAAGATAATATATTTCTTTCAGTGAATGTGTTTGGCCATTTTGCCACACATAAGTCAGCTAAGTGTGTCTACTAGTGTCTGCATATTTGAATCTGTCACATTTATCCTCAGGTCTGTTTTTCTTGCCAGTACCATGCTGACAGTAGCTTCGTAGTATAATTTCAAATCAGGGATTGTGATGCTTCCTGCCTTTCCTTTGTTACCGATGAATTGGGAAAAATCTTTAGCTAGTTTCCTTCATACAAAAGACCTAGATCTATCTAGAAAGTATAAAGAATTAGAAAAAATCAGGCTGCCTCAAATTCAAGGACCTGATCAAAACATGGGCTTCTGAGATGAATATGTACTTCTCAGATGAAGAAATACAAATGACAAATAATATATGAAAATATTCATTCAAGAAATGCAAATTAAAAGAACACTGAGATTCCATCTCACCCCAGAAAGAATGGCCAACATAATGAAATCAACTAATGACAAATGCTGGAGGGGCTGTGGGCAAAAAGGAACCCCTCTCTACTGTTGGAGGGAGTGTAGACTGGTACAACCACTATGGAAATTAGCGTGGAGATTCATCATAAAACTAGCATTGAAGGTCCCATTCAACCTAGCTATTTCTCTGCTAGATGTTTTTCCAGAAGAACTGGAAACATCATATCATAGTGATATATGTGCACCCATAATTATGGCAGTGCAATTTGTCATGGCTAAATCTGGGAAATAACCCACATGCCCATCAATTGAGGAATGGATAAAAAAGATGCAGTATTTTTAGACAATGGAGTATTACTCAGTTATGGAAAAGATAAAATAAGGCTTTTCTAGGTAAATGGATACAACTAGAGACCATATTCATAAGTGAAATAAACCGTATTCACATGTGTAAACATCATACTGTCTCCCTGGTGTAAGAACCTAAGAGAGTAAAGAGAACCTGAGAGGTACAGTAGATACTGTGAAAGGGGAAAATCTGTGCAAAGGGCAGGAACAAGTGACATAGGGAAAGGAGAAAAGAAAGAAAGAGGGAAGGGAAAAGAAATATATATGTAACACACAGGGGAGCTTGGATAGCTGTGCTGCCACTTTGACTGCTCTATATTGAAAGGAGCAGATAATACTCAACTTTTTTTTCGCTCTCTTAACTTATTGCTCAATGTTGTATGCTTATATCTGGTAATATGAACAACTAATTTAAAGACAACAATTTATAATATAATAGCCATTGTTAAATTCCTATCGTTTTGTTTAGTGAAATTCTGCATTATTTCTAATGCTTTTTTAATACTATTTTTTATTCTTTTAAAAAACTTCTGTACTGCAAAATGAAAACTTTTGTGTTTCTAAGAAAGTGAAAAGATAATTCAGAAAATGACATTATAAGTTATGCAAGTGACATATTTGACAAGGGACATGGATTTAAAATATATAGAACATATATAAACGTATAGAGTATCAAAAGACAAATAATTTGATTTTAAAATTGATAATCAAAATAGACACATTTTCATAGAATATATAAAAGTGGCCAATAAGGTTATAAAAAGATGCTCCACATCAGTAGTTATCAGGAAAATGCAAATCAAAATTTTAATGAGCTTCCATATCACAATACAAGGATGTGATACGATAATACAAATAATCATTATAACAATAGGAAATGACAAAAGTCTTCCAGAAAGTGCTGACATTGAAGCCCTTATGCACTTTTCTCAAGAATGTAAAAAGATACAACTCTTTAGAAAACTGCTTGTCAATTTCACAGAAAGTTTACTGTGGAATCACCATGTAACTTAGCAATTTCACTCTTAGGTATGCAGCTGGAAGAAATGAAAGCATGTATATACCAAGAAAAAAAAAAAAAGCGTTCTGCCCATAGTTTTCTAGCACCACTGTTCATTGTACTCCCCCAAATAGAAGCAACACAGATGTCCCTTGAGGAAAAAGTAAATAAAGTGTGCTGCAGGCACATGGTGCAATGCTATTGGCAATGAAAGGAAATGAAGGGCTAATAAATGTTACATGATTGAACACTGGAAATACGATGTTACCAAAAAGAAGCCACTCAGAGATAACTACTTGTGTGATTGTTTGTATAAAAAGCACAAAATTCACATATCTCTAGGGACAGAAATTTGCCTAGTGGTTGTGGAATAGTTGGTAGGTAGGAGATGAAAATGTTTAGTGGCTGGGAATGCGTATGAGTTGTTCACAGGTTCTGAAATATTCTAAGGCTGATTATGGCCTTGAGTTCAAATCCTGTGAATATATTAATCTTCTCTGGCTTGCACATTTGAATGGATGCATTTTATAGTAAGTAAGTTATATCTCAATAAAGTTGTTGTTAAACACACATACACACACACACATACACATGTTTTCTGGAAGAAAGTATAATTTTCTATAGGCAGGCTTTTCTGGAATGCTAGATGTCTTCTGAATCATGATTTGTTACTTATTCTGATGAAGAAATTTGTCAAATCTAATTGAATGTGTTCAAATTGATTCTCAATAAGGTTGATTTTAAAGAATCTCAGTCATGAGAAAAAATAATCTAATTAAAATGGAAAAAGGTTGGGAAGGATATTTACCAAAGATGGTATATAGACAACAAGTAGGCATACAAAAAGAAACTGTCACTAAATAAATTCAGTTCACTGATAAACTCTTCCAAAAAGTGGAATAGAAGGAAATGATTTTCAAAGCTATCATTACCTTCATGCCTAAAACCAGAGAAAAACATCACAAGAGAACTACGGACACATACACCTTGGAAAAATTGATGCCACTTTTTGAATTTATCAAATCTAATTGAACAATATAGAAAGGTTACTGCATTTGGAACAAGAGTGGTTAGTAGTCATTAGGGAAGTATGAATTGAAACTACACTACCTGTTGCGATGGCCACAATTCAAATGACGGACTAAACATTGATGTTAATGTAACATGGTAGTGATGCTACTTTACGAAATTGTCAGGAGCTTTTAAATGTTCCTTAACCATATGGTCCTGATGCCTCTCTCCTGATAGTTTCCCAACAGAAATAAAAACACATGTCTATGTAAAGCTTTGTACACAAATATTCCGATGAGCTTTACTTATAACGGGGCTGCAAAACGGACTAAACTTCAGATGCCCATCAACAGGTGAGTGGATGAACAAGCAGTCCTTCAGTGGAATGGAATAAATTGTGGGGCACACATGGTATGATTCTAGTTCTGTAAAAATCATAGAAAATGCAAACAACTCTGAAGTAATAGAGAGTGGCTCTGTTCATTCCTGGCAGGCAGGAGGTAGGGGCGGAAGGTGCTCTGAGAGGTGATGAGCATTTTGCCGTCTCAGTTGTGGTGATAATTTTATGGATGTATACATATGTCAAGCCTTATCAAATTGTGTATTTTAAATATGTGTGGTTTATTGTCTGTCAATTATACTTCAATAAAACAGTAAAAACAAAGATAATCCATTTAAAGTTCCTGGCTTGCAGTAAGAGCTGGTTTGCTCTAATTGCTCCTTGGCTCCAGATGCAGAAATTATAGGCAGGAGAAGTTGCCTACCCTGACCCGAGCGGGCCTGGAACACAGAACTGACCGCTCCATCTCTACCCATAGCGCCCGCTCTGTCTCCCAGAAGGGCATACTGTTATTTTCCTCCCACTCCTCCTCCACCTCTTCCTCCTCCTTTCCTCCCCTTCCCCTTTTTCCTCCTCCTCTTCCTCCTCTTCTTCCTCCTTTTCCTTCTCCCCCTCCCCTCCTTTTCTTCTTGTCCTCTTCCAGCCTTCTTGGGGTTTTGAGTTTAATATTTATCTCTTTATCACTTTTTTGGTCCTTTTTTATTGTGGCTACCAGAACATCAAATCTTGTAATTCATACTCGGGCTACCATTATTTTTATTTTTCAAAAAAAATTTAAATCTTCCTTCTTCCCTCCCTCCCTCCCACCCTCCCTCCCTTTCTCTCCCTTCCTCTTCTGTCTCTCTCTCTTTCATATAAGATCTCACTAAGCAGCTTGGACTCATACCTATCCTTCTGTCTCAGCCTCCCCGGCCCTGGGATTATAGGAGTGCACCACGATGCCAGTTTTTGTTGGCTGACTTCACATGGGGCCGGCATGACCTATGGTATTGGGGAATGAACACTATTCCTTGCACTTGCCAGGCAAGTGCTTAGACTGCTGAGCTATCTTCCCTTCCCCTGCCATTATATTGAATACTGGTTATATTGTAAGGCATATGGTAAGTCTGCAGCAAGGAACTAAGCTAAGAGGTGTGACTGAGCCTAAGTGTACAAGGATCTCTTTGGCTACAGAAAGTCAGGGATGATATGAGAATGCTTAGTAACCATATCCAGAGGCAAAATGGGATTGGAGAGCAGAGAACCTGCAGATAAACAGGCATGGGGGCCTGTAGAGACAAGGATACCCTTGACTCTCTCTCTCTCTTTCTCTCTCTCTCTGACTTTGTGGGTGTATCCTAAGCACCAGACTTCTTCTTCATCACCTGTTGCCAAGGAGGCTGTAGGTCTATGTAGTGGAAAGGGAAATTTCTGCCTGCTTGTTGTCTGTGCCCAGGAGAATGGAGGGATTCTGAAACATCAGACACCTGGGGATGCCTGGCATTTTTCTGTCTCAGCCTGCTCTGCCATCTGCCACATCCAAAAGCTCCCCTAGCTGGTAGCTTTATGCACTGTGGCACTCAAAGTCTATTGTAGCCCTAGGAAGGCAGGCACTGTTACTGCTGGTGCCCCTTCTTTTCAAAAGAGGCTAGAGAGTGGGCAAATGACATTCCCAAGATTACGCAAATCAGGAAGTGATAGATCTTAGCTTTTCTTTTCAGCTCCCAGACACTCAGACCTGCCTGCCCACCCATGGGCTGGGTCATGTCCGTGAAGCTCTACCTTGCTTCATTGGCTGACATTGTGAACTTCTCAGGGCAGCAGGTGGGCTCCAAGGCACCTATGTTCCCCTAACCACACTCTGCGGCCACTTCCGTCCGCTTTCACACGCTATCCCAGCTGCGCTCCTGTCTCTGAGGCTGCTGCTTGGGATACTCCAAGCACTCCAAGAGCCTCAGAAGGGACACGGTAGTGCAAAGTATCTGGGTTATTGGCTATGGAGGCTGCACTTTCCTCACCTACTCTATTTCTCCTAAATGACTCTGGATTGAGGAGTGCCTTCATGCCTCCCATCTTGCATACAATTCTCCCATGATTCTGAGCACCTTCTGTGTAGCCAGTACAGAAAGCTGCACAGAAATACACAACTGCACATCAGCTTTGGACGTCCTCCATAAATCAGATCTGGAGAACACATACATAACCGAAAAGATCATCTTTAGCTGATTTTAATAGAAAGCATAGTTCTGACTGATCAAAGAATCTCTAGCTGCTGAAGGTGCACCCTTGATCTACACAAGTGGGATCGAGTCAGGGTGCTAAAGGACCGAAATGATGATGCCACCCACAATGAACAGGGCATCCTTTCCGATTTAAGCTACAGCCTGATGCCACAGCTCCCAGCCAGGGCAGAGTAAAGGTTGCCTCTCCTTTCCACTTCATCTCCGTGAACATGAAATGCTCACTGACTAGGAAAGCGGGGCTTGACCTCAAGCAAAGTACAAAATCACAACTTTCAAGTATCGAAATGACTTGTGCTGGCCAATTTTCCATGAAGGAAGAGCTCTCTAGGTACTGTAGTTTCCTGAGTTGGAGCTAGGGGAACATAAGGTAAATGTCACTGGAACACCATGTTGCTCTTGTTGGGATGAAAGATATTTCCATTCTGTGCCAAAGAAAATGTCTCTTCACAGTGCATGGAGAGTGCCAGGAGCAAGCCATGCACCATTCGTCTATGACCATTACCTGCTCTCTTCCTACCCTGAGGACCAGAGGGAGAGCCAGGCCCAAAGCTTCATCCTGAGCGGAAGAGAAACTGGCACCACTTCCTGCTTTGCAAACCCTTCAGTGCCACTCCAAGCTGGCAGGTGGGCCCTGCCCTGTGCTTGCTGAGTGCTTTGTCCCCAAAGTCACTGGCTCTGCTTGGCGTGGCCCCAGCCCCTACCTGCCCACCCTCAGCTGGCTTCTTGCTTAGGACTTCCATGGGCTATGTGTCTGACAAAGAGAAGCTCCTGTCTGTGCAGCATTGTTCTTAGTAGCTTTCCCTGGCTGGATGAGCTTTCCAGTGCTGGGGTGGGAGCCGGGCACTGTGGAGTATGACACAGATGCTGATGCCATCAGCATTCATGTTGCCACCTAAAGGCACAGCCATGACACCAGCTTTACCATGTACATAGGTTCCTTCTGATCCTGCCCTGTGCCATGTGCTGGTAATTTCTGGTGGTTCTATTTTCCCTGATGGAATATGAATCTACTCTATGCCGGTGTGGGGGTGGCACAGACAGGATTCCTACCATGGCTAGCCTGGCTTTGGCTGCAAGAGGTGTGCTATAGACTTCTCCATCCTTGCATGGTGATGCAGTTAGGATAAGCATTCTCAGGGAAAGCTCAGTACCAAGGCAAGAGCTTGAGAAGCCCTGGATGTACACACACCATCCATTTCCCAGACATTCCTTCTGCAGGGAAGAACTGTCCTGCTTTGCAGTTGTGCTTGGACCCTTTAGCCCCAGGCCATGTGAAGTAGCCCAGCCAAGAGCTGGCAGAGTCCCTCTCACAGGTTTCATGGCACTGGTTCTCTTGAGGCTCACAGCCCTGGAGGAAGTGAGCTTGGTTGTCCCCAGACAACGGAAGGACTGCACTGTCCTCCTTGAATGCCTCATCCTGTGCCTCTTCTAGGTGGTTATTGTTTCATTCCCTCAGCTGGTTTTCTCTCTGCTGGATAAGCAGATTGTGCTAATACTCTTTTCTTTCCCAAGTCTTTTGTTTCATAGATAATGACCACGATCGTCACAATCTTTCTCTTTTGTATAGTGGTTCCTAATTTTGAGATTACTTCCTCTACCCCTATCTATTGTTCCCCCTAAAACAACTGGACTAGGTAGGCAGGGATATGTGACCATCATTCCAATTTGCAGATGGGGAGGTGACACCCAGAGAGGCATGCCCTTCTGAAGGTCAGTGAGGAAATGGCAGAAACAGAACTCTCATTTGAAGCTTTGCCTTTTGGCCAAGATTGTACAGAGTCCTTGTGGGTGAGTGACTCGTGGGAGAGCCCAGAAATGAGAATGAGTGAGCTGCAAGGTGTGCCCAACTGCAAGGTATGGTGAAGCAAGAGACAGCCATGGAAGTGAGTGGGCAGGCCAGCACCACCGGGCTCACGATGGGCAGGGTGAAGGATGGAGCGATGCCAGAAAACACAGTGACCATCCAGGGAGAGCTCCGTCAGCAAGAAGACAGCAATAAACAGCAGTAGCAAAGGGAAGTGCATCTCTTCCAGGACAAGCACGTGTGCTGCCTTCACCTGAGGCAGATGGTATTGACATCTAGAGCAGAGTTCTTAAAGTGGGCCTCAGGGGAAGCTGGGCAATGGCTGGAGATATTTGCTGACGGTGATAACCAGGAGAGAGGGCTAAGACCAATGGTCACAGCCCAGAGATGACTCTACATAGTCTACAAAGCATAGGTGTGCCACAGAGCAAGAGCCCCTCCTCTCAGATGTGAATAGAGCCGATGTTAAGTAACCCACCCTGGAAAGACAGACCCTTCTACACCTGTCCTGCTTTCAGCTTGCAAGATCTGTTGGAACTGGTCTTGTCTGTGAGTCTATAAATGTAACTACCAGGTAATAGAATTCTTGAGAGACACAAGAGCTCCCTCAGTTGCATCAGATTTTAAAACCAAACACTAGCCACTAGCTCAGGCAATGACTTTTTCTTTTTCTTCCTTCCTTCCTTCCTTCCTTCCTTCCTTCCTTCCTTCCTTCCTTCCTTCCTTCCTTCCTTCTTTCCTTCCTTCTTTCCTTCTTTCCTCCCTCCCTCCTT